>CM051276.1:11425211-11607711 GCA_027921565.1 Artemia sinica | reverse complement strand
AGCCTAACCTAACTTAACCTAACTTAATCTAACCTAACCTAACCTAACCTAACTTAAACAGTGAATTTCCACCATTCAGACTGGTGGACTGAGACCCCAATATTGAGCTAGTGGATTTCCACCATTCAGGCTGGTGGACTAAGACCCCAATTTTCCAACTCTTGCATTTCAAGACAGAAATTCACGCGTGTACGTAGGCTAACCTAGTCTAACCTAACTTAACCTAACCTAATTTAATCTATCCTAACCTAACCTAATCATACACCTAACTTTTTGCCTGTCTCTCACCTAAACTAGGCTAACCTAAGTGAAGCGTACATGGGCTAACCTAACCTAACTTAACCTAACCTAACTTAATCTAGCCTAACCTAACCATACTCACCAGAAAAGGTTAGGTTAACTTATCATGAGCGCTCATGATAAGTTGACCTAATCTAACTTAAACAGTGAATTTCCACCATTCAGCCTGGTGGACTGAGAACCCAATATTGAGCTAGTGGATTTCCACCAATCAGGCTGGTGGACTAAGACCCCAATTCTGAGCTAGTGAATTTCCACCGTTCAGGCTGGTGGACTGGGACCCCAATACTGAGCTAGTGGATTTCCACCATTCGATCTGGTGGACTATGACCCCAATTTTCCAACTCTTGCATTTCATGACAGAAATTCAAAATGAACTTCGAAAAATCAAGAGAATGTAACTGTGAGAAGGTAAAGCACAACAAGTCACTACTGAAATATTCCAATTCTTGCATTTCACGACAGAAATTCAAAATGAAATTTGAAAAATTAAGACAATGTAACTGTGATATGGTAAGTGTGTAAGTTTTTTGTGTGTGTGTAAGTTTTGGTGTGTGTGTGTGTGTAAGTTTTCGTGTGTGTGTGCGTAAGTTTTCGTGTGTGTGTGTGTGTAAGTTTTTGTGCGTGTGTGTGTAAGTTTTTGTGGGTGTAAGTTTTTGTGTGCATGTAAGTTTTTGTGTGCATGTAAGTTTTTTGCGTGTGGGTGTAAGTTTTTGTGTGTGTGTGTGTGTGTAAGTTTTTGTGTGTCTAAGCTTTTGTGTGCGTAAGTTTTGACGTGTGTGTGTGTAAGTTTTCGTGTGTGTGTGTGTGTGTGTGTAAGTTTTTGTGTGCATGTAAGTTTTCGTGTGCATGTGTAAGTGTGTGTGTGTGTGTGTGTGTGTGTGTGTGTGTGTGTGTGTGTGTGTGGTGTGTGTGTGTGTGTGTGTGTGTGTGTGTGTGTGTGTGTGTGTGTGTGTGTGTGTAAGTTTTTGTGTGTGTGTGTAAGTTTTTGTGCGTGTGTGTAAGTTTTTGTGTGTGTGTGTAGGTTTTTGTGTGCATGTAAGTTTTTGTGTGCATGTAAGTTTTTGCATGTGGGTGTAAGTTTTTGTGTGTGTGTGTAAGTTTTTGTGTGTCTAAGCTTTTGTGTGTGGGTGTAAGTTTTTGTGTGTGTTTGTGTGTGTGTGAGTTGTGTGTGTGTGTGTGTGTGTGTGTGTGTGTGTGTAAGTTTTTGTGTGCGTGTAAGTTTTTGTGTGCATGTAAGTTTTCGTGTGCATGTGTATGTTTTTTTGTGTGTGTGTGTGTGTGTGTGTGTGTGTGCGTAAGTTTTGACGTGTGTGTGTAAGTTTTCGTGTGTGTGTGTGTGTAAGTTTTCATGCGCATGTGTAAGTTTTTGTGTGTGTGTAAGTTTTGGCGTGTGTGTGTAAGTTTTCGTGTGTGTGTGTGTAAGTTTTGTGTGTGTGTGTGTGTAAGTTTTTGTGCGTGTGTGTGTGAGTTTTTTTGTGTTCATGTGTAAGTTTTTGTGTGTGTGTGTGTGTGTGTGTGTAAGTTTTTGTGTGTGTGTAAGTTTTGGCGTGTGTGTGTGATTTTCGTGTGTTTGTGTGTGTAAGTTTTGTGTGTGTGTGTGTGTGTGTGTGTAAGTTTTTTGTATGCATGTAAGTTTTTGTGTGCATGTAAGTTTTCGTGTGCATGTGTAAGTTTTTGTGTGTGTGTGTGTGTGTGTGTGTGTGTAAGTTTTTTGTGTGTGTAAGTTTTGGCGTGTGTCTGTAAGTTTTCGTGTGTGTGTGTGTAAGTTTTGTGTGTGTGTGTGTGTGTGTGCACAAGTTTTTGTGCGTGTGTGTGTGAGTTTTTTTTTTGTGTTCATGTGTAAGTTTGTGTGTGTGTGTGTGTGTGTGTAAGTTTTTGTGTTTGTGTAAGTTTTGGCGTGTGTGTGTGAGTTTTCGTGTGTGTGTGTGTGTGTGTAAGTTTTGTGTGTGTGTGTGTGTGTGTGTGTGTGTGTGTGTGTGTAAGTTTATGTGTGCATGTAAGTTTTTGTCTGCATGTAAGTTTTCGTGTGCATGTGTAAGTTTTTGTGTGTGCGTGTGTGTGTGAGTTTTCGTGTGTGTGTGTGTGTAAGTTTTGACGTGTGTGTGTAAGTTTTTCGTGTGTGTGAGTAAGTTTTGGCGTGTGTGTGCAAGTTTTCATGTGTGTGTGTGTGTAAGTTTTCGTGTGCATGTAAGTCTTCGCGTGTGTGTGTAAGTTTTTGCGTATGGGTCTAAGTTTTTGTGCGTGTGTGTGTGAGTTTTTTTGTGTTCATGTGTAAGTTTTTTGTGTGTGGATGTAAGTTTTTTTTGTGTGTGTGTGTGTAAGTTTTGGCGTGTGTGTGTGAGTTTTCGTGTGTGTAAGTTTTTTTTTTGTGTGTGTGTGTGTATAAGTTTGTGTGTGTGTGTGTGTGTGCGCGTGTGTGTGTGTGTAAGTTTTTGTGTGTGTAAGTTTTGGCGTGTGTGTGTAAGTTTTCGTGTGTGTGTGTGTGTAAGTTTTGTGTATGTGTGTGTGTAAGTTTTTGTGTGTGAGTGTGTGAGTTTTTTTTTGTGTTCATGTGTAAGTTTTTTTGTGTGTGTGTGTGTGTGTGTGTGTGTGTGTAATTTTTTGTGTGTGTGTAAGTTTTGGTGTGTGTGTGTGTGTGAGTTTTCGTGTGTGTGTGTGTGTGTGTGTAAGTTTTGTGTGTGTCTGTGTGTGTGTGTGTAAGTTTTGGCGTGTGTGTGTAAGTTTTGGCGTGTGTGTGTGTGTGTGTGTGTGTGTGTAAGTTTTGGCGTGTGTGTGTGTAAATTTTCGTGTGTGTGTGTGTGTAAGTTTTCGTGTGCATGTGTAAGTTTTTGTGTGTGTAAGTTTTGGCGTGTGTGTGTAAGTTTTCGTGTGTGTTTGTGTAAGTTTTGTGAGTGTGTGTGTGTGTAAGTTTTTGTGCGTGTGTGTGTGTGAGTTTTTTTTGTGTTCATGTGTAAGTTTGTGTGTGTTGTGTGTGTGTGTGTGTAAGTTTTTGTGCGTGTGTAAGTTTTGGTGTGTGTGTGTGAGTTTTCGTGTGTGTGTGTGTGTGTAAGTTTTAGTGTGCATGTAAGTTTTTGTGTGCATGTAAGTTTTTGTGTGCATGTGTAATCCCAAATCATAGGGTTTCAGACAGCATTCACCAACGAAATACTAGGAAACCTTATCTCAGAAAAGCCTGAAATAGCAAACTATTCATCCCAAACTAGAAGTTTCAGACAACAAACGCCTATGAGAGACTAAGAATCATAGCTCTGAAAAGTCCAAAAAGCAAACTACACCTCCCAAATCATGATTTTCTGACAACACACACCTATGAAAGGCTAAGAAATCTAGCTCAGAAAAGTCAAAAATAGCAAATTAACCATCCCAAATCATAGGTTTCAGTCAACACACACCTACGAATGGCTAAGCAATCCTGCTCAGAAAAGTCAAAAAATAGCAACCCACACATCCCAAATCATAGGTTTCAGACACCACACACCTACGAAAGACTAAGAAATCTGGTTATGAAAAGTCAGAAATAGCAAATTACATATCCTAAATCATAGGTTTCAGACAACACTCACCTATGAACGGCTAAGAAACCTAGCTCAGAAAAGTCAAAAAAAAGCAAACTAGTCATCCCAAACTATAGGTTTCAGACAACAAACACCTATGAAAGGCTAAGAAATCCAGCTCAGAAAAGTCAAAAGTAGCAATCCACCCATCCCAAATCATAGGTTTCAGACAACACACACCTATGAAAGACTAAGAAATTCAACTCAGAAAAGTCAAAAATAGCAAACTACATATCCCAAATCATAGGTTTCAGTCAACACACACCAACGAAAGACTAAGAAACCTAGCTCAGAAAAGTCAAAAATAGCAAACTACTCATCCCAAACTATTGGTATCAGACAACATTCACCTACGAAATACTAGAAAACCTTAGCTCAGAAAAGCCTGAAATAGCAAACTAGACATCCCAAATCATAATGTTCTAACAACACATACCTATGAAAGGCTAAGAAACCTAGCTCAGAAAAAAGTCGAAAATAGCAAACTACACATCCCAAATCATAGGTTTCAGACACCACACACCTATGAAAGACTAAGAAATCCAACTCAAAAAAGCCCGAAATAGTAATTTACATATCCCAAATCATAAGTTTCAGACAGCATTCACCTACGAAATACTAAGAAACCTTAGCTCAGAAAAGTCTGAAATAACCAACTACTCATCCCAAACTCGAAGTTTCAGACAACAAACACCTATGAGTGACTAAGATACCTAGCTCTGAAAATTCTAAAAAGCAAAACTACACCTCCCAAATCATAATTTTCAGAAAGGACACACCTATGAAAGGCTAAGAAATCTAGCTCAGAAAAGTCAAAAATAGCAAATTAACCATCCCGAATCATAGGTTTCAGTCAACATACACCAACGAAAGACTAAGAAACCTAGCTCAGAAAAGTCAAAAAAGCAAACTACTCATCCCAAACTACTGGTTTCAGACAACATTCACCTACGAAATACTAGAAAACTTTAGCTCAGAAAAGCCTGAAATAGCAAACTAAACATCCCAAATCATAATTTTCTAACAACACATACCTATGAAAGGCTAAGAAACCTAGCTCAGAAAAGTCGAAAATAGCAAACTACACATTCCTAATCATAGGTTTCAGACACCACACACCTATGAAAGACTAAGAAATCCAACTCAGAAAAGTCAAAAATAGCAAACTACATATCCCATATCATAAGTTTCAGTCACCACACACCTATGAAAGACTAAGAAATCCAACTCAAAAAAGCCCGAAATAGTAATTTACATATCCCAAATCATAAGTTTCAGACAGCATTCACCTACGAAATACTAAGAAACCTTAGCTCAGAAAAGTCTGAAATAGCCAACTACTCATCCCAAACTCGAAGTTTCAGACAACAAACACCTATGAGTGACTAAGAATCCTAGCTCTGAAAAGTCCAAAAAGCAAACTACACCTCCCAAATCATAATTTTCAGAAAGGACACACCTATGAAAGGCTAAGAAATCTAGCTCAGAAAAGTCAAAAATAGCAAATTAACCATCCCAAATCATAGGTTTCAGTCAACACACACCAACGAAAGACTAAGAAACCTAGCTCAGAAAAGTCAAAAATAGCAAACTACTCATCCCAAACTATTGGTTTCAGACAACATTCACCTACGAAATACTAGAAAACTTTAGCTCAGAAAAGCCTGAAATAGCAAACCAAACATCCCAAATCATAATTTTCTAACAACACATACCTATGAAAGGCTAAGAAACCTAGCTCAGAAAAGTCGAAAATAGCAAACTACACATCCCAAATCATAGGTTTCAGACACCACACACCTATGAAAGACTAAGAAATCCAACTCAGAAAAGTCAAAAATAGCAAACTACATATCCCAAATCATAAGTTTCAGTCAACACACACCAACGAAAGGCTAAGAAACTAGCTCATAAAAGCCTGAAAAAGCAAACTACTCATCCCAAACTATTGGTTTCAGACAACATTCACCTAGGAAATACTAGGAAACCTTAGCTCAGAAAGCCTGAAGTAGCAAACTACACATCCCAAATCATAGGTTTCAGACAACACACATCAACGAACGACGGGGGACCGGGGGAGGACCTTTGGGACCCAGGGAGGACGTTTGGGGATCCGGGGGCCCTTGAGGATTGAGTGGTCTTTTGAGAGCCCGGGGACCTTTGGGGATCCGGGGGCCCTTGAGGGCCGGGTGGTCCTTTGGGTGCCCGGGGGACCTTTGAGGACCAGTGGAGGACCTTTGGGGGTCTGAGGAGGGCGTTTGGGGGATAACATTTCGAAATTTTTACTTTTTAGTTTACTTTTTTTGCGGCGCATCCCTGCGGCGCTTTCCTGCGGTGCCTCCCTGCGGCGCATCCCCTGCGGCGCTTTCCTGACCCGTGGCGCATCCCTGCGGCACATCCTGCGGCGCTTTCCTGGCCCACGGCGCATCCCGGCAGCGCTTCTCTGGTCCGGGGGACCTTTGGTGGCCGGGGGAGGGCCTTTGGGGCACAGGGAGGGCCTTTGGGGCACAGGGAGGGCCTTTGGGGGTCCGGAGGGGCAGTTGGGGACTGGTGGAGGGACTTTGGGATCCCGTTGGTCCTTTGGGAGCTCGATGGGCCTTTGGGGGGCCCGGGGATGGCCTTTGGAGGTCTGGGTGGGCCTTTGGGGGCGCCGGTGGCCCTTTGGGAGCTTGGGGGACCTTTGAGGACCGGGGGCTTCCTTCGGGGTTGGGTTAGAGGACCTCACAACACTGTTCAAATGAAACTTGTGTATTATAACGACCACAGAGTTTCACCATTAAATTCTCTTCTAAAATCTCTTCAAAAATCATCTTTTAAAATGTCTCTAACTCTTTCGCCGAAATAGTTCCATAACCTGTCTAAAACAGTTTCGCCCAAATAATCCCTAAACGTAATTCAGCGTGTTCCTTTTGTTTTTGGCATCTCTGTGCTAATGCATTTCAAATTAATAAGAAACCTGATTCCCGATCTAAAACAGTTCATCGCTAAGATGTTTCTTGGAGAAATGTTTCCATGGCCTTTGGCTATTAATATCCTTTTGGTCGAACTCCAAAGAGTGTTTCCGAGGCAAAGACATTAATGACTTGGATCTATTCCTGGAGAATCGTTTCTATGCGAAAATTTTTAAAGTCTGACAGATGATGTCATTGATTGATTGATCTGTCAAGAAAGGGGAAATTAATTTGTTGTTTTTCTAAGGGGAATTATTGATTCACGATAGGTGAATTGAGGTCGACAGCACAGGTGTTCCAAATTCCGGGAAAGTCATAACATTTGGGCGAGAGCAACAACAACAAATACTATTTCTGGACACCATGACATTCACGATCGATTACGCAATCAAGTTCTCGGAAATTCACTTCCCCCTCGAGTCCTAGATCAATAACATTGTTCCCGTTAGAATTCAATGCGCATGTGCAACCTTCGTCCCGGAGTTATTACACATAGAAACATCAAATAAATCGACCTTGGAAAAAGAGTCATTGACCCCATTACGTAATCATTCTCCCTAGGGAGGCTATGCCCTTATTTGGAGTGCAAAAAAGTTATAGGTGGCAGCAGGGGTGCCACATGGGGGTTATAGGGTCATCTCTACTTATGAAAGGGGCTGTCCCCTCCTCAACGCCTTGCTCTTTACGCTAAAGTTTGACTTTCTCACAACTCTATTTTTTTTAAACAGTTTTTTTATTTAATATTTATAAAGGTCCCATGTTTTAAAAAACAAGATTTCCTACTGATTTGTCTCTCTCGCTGTTTTCAAACAGTTCGTGGTAACGAACTGTAAGTAAGGAGCGACCCGGCTCAATGGTAACCGAAACTCTAAAAAACGAAATTTTGATACCAATAGATACACCAAAAGAATCAGATTAAGTTTCATCAAGTTTAATCTTACCCATCAAAAGTTACTTGCCTGAGAAAATTTGGCTGATTTTCGAAAAAAAGGGAAAGACCCCCTAAAATTTATTGAACCTTAATGAAAATCACACCATCATATTCAGCGTATCAGAGAACCCTACTGTCGAGGTTTCAAGCTCCTATCTACAAAAATGTGGAATTTTCCATTTTTTGCCAGAAGAAATATCACGGATGCGTGTTTATTTGTTTTTTTTCCCCCCAGGGTGATCGTATCGACCCAATGGTCCTAGAATATCGTGAAAGGGCTCATTGGAACGGAAATTAAAAGTTCTAGTGCCCTTTTAAGTGACCAAAAAAATGGAGGGCAACTAGGCCCCCTCCCACGCTCATTTTTTTTTTTCCCAAAGTCACCCGATCAAAATTTTGAGATAGCCATTTTGTTCAGCATGGTCGAAAATATGATAAAAATGTCTTTTAGGATGACTTAATCCCCCAAAAAACCCGGGGGGAGGGCTGAAAGTTATGAACTTTACTCAATGTTAACATATAGTATTGGTTATTGGGAAGTATACAGACGTTTTCAGGGGGGATTTTTTTCTGGTAGGGGGGAGGGGGGGGGGGTCGGGGGCTATATGGGAGGATATTTCCATGAAGGAAGTTTTCATGGAGGAAGGGACATTACTATGAAGGGGGCGCCGGATTTCCAAGCATTATTAAAGAAAAAGATCAGAAATTAAATAAAAAAAAAACAAGTTTTTCAACTGATCAACTGATTGTGATTAAGGGGTCATTTTTAAAGAATTGGAAAAAAATTCGAACTTTAGCTTAAAGAGCAGGGCATTGACTAGGGGGCGAACCCCCTAATATATGTGTTAAAAATTTATGAATATAGAAGTTCTTTACGTAAGTTAATTCGTAAGTTACGTATATTTATTACTAATAAAAACGTTCGTAAATAAAATTAAACAAGTTTCGAGAAAGCCATTTAACCAAATAAAAGTACAATTAATATGCAAATTTTGTTTTAATTATTCATGTACGGTGAGCCAAAATCAAAAACTGTATTAATTCAAAAACGTTCAAAAATTAAATAAAAAAAAACAAGTTTTTTTTAACTGAAAGTAAGGGAACGACGTTAAAACTTAAAACGAAAAGAAATTATTCCGTATATGAAGGGGGCTGTCCCCTCCTCAACGCCTCGCTCTTTACCCTAAAGTTTGACTTTCTCACAACTCTATTTTTTTTTAAACAATGAAAAACTTTAGCGTAAAGAGCGAGGCGTTGAGGAGGGGACAGCCCCCTTCATATACGGAATAATTTCTGTTCGTTTTAAATTTTAACGTCGTTCTTTACTTTCAGTTAAAAAAAACTTGTTTTTTTTTATTTAATAACTTTTAAAGGACACCCTAGACGGTCAATCCTTTTTTATCAAAAGCCTCTGTCAATCGACTGACGTAAGCATGATTGACCCTCTAGGAACCTGTTTGACGCTTGTGTCAAGCGTTGACGGTGATTGATAGAAAATTGGAATGACTCAATCGGTTTACGAGGATGATTCACCGTCTGAACGAGTTTTGTTCAAAATATTGCGTCAGTCACGCGCCAACAACAATGGAAGATATGAACAATAATGTGGAACGCGAGTTTGTTTGTTTATTAATTGAGTTATATCGACATCTCCCTGAGTCATGAAAAGTTAAAAGTGTAAAGACTATTTTAACCGAGGTAAAAAAAAAAGGTGCAGCATTGGGCAGGATATTGCAGGCAGTAAAGATATTGAAACCCGATTATACACTTCTCGAACTAAAAAGAAAATTAATGTTTGAAGAACGAATTTCAATCGCGAATACAAGGCGATCGAGCAAAAAAAGAAGTCTGGAGCATCAGCAGATGACATCCCACAACCTTCCTTGTGGTACTACAATGAGCTTTTATTCATCAGGGGTCAGGTTGGAATTGCTGAAACAGAAACAGCAGTGGTGAGAATTTTACTTTATTGTACTAGCAGTAGAAACTCGATTATTTGGTGGGCGGAGTTAACCCCCTCCCCCCCCGCAGAAAATCGCTTCTCGGAAAATAACACCCCTATGCGGCTGGCTGGTCTCTAATCCCTTTGCACTTAAAAAAAAGGACTAGAACTCTCAATTTCTGATCTAATGAGCTCACTCCGAAGTTTCTGCGATCATGAGGTGGAGGAAGGGACTGTCCCCCTCCTATACAAATTATATTCTGCTCATTTTGGGGTTTAGTGTTACTCTTTACTTTCATAATAAACAGCGTAGACCAGAATTATTCCCAGAAATCATAAGGGAGTAAATATCGATTTCACAGTTTTGATGCGTTTTTTAAAGTTTCTGTTGTACAGCTCTTGCCTCCCGAAAAAAACATTTTCTGGAAAATACCTTTTTGCTGAATTTTTGATGGAAAAACTTTCTACGGAGGAGGGGATTTCCGGCATGACTTTAAAAACCATCAAAAATTAAAGTTTTTTTTTTGCAAATTAAAGTGTACTAAAAAATAAAATTTCACCTGAGTTCATCTGCAAGAAATTTTTTTCGGTGGAATTTTCAACTAGAATGGAATTGTCTGGGGTAAATTTCCCCGGTGAGGGAGGGAAGGACATTTTGCGTGAAAAGAACTTTCCATGGAGGAATTTTCCATAGGAGAAAGAAATTTTTTTGGAGGGGAAGCCAGATTCCAGATAATATTTAAAAACGATCAGAAATTAAATTGAGAAAAAACAGTTTTTCAACTGAAAGTAAGGAGCAACATCAACACTTAAAACAAACAGAAATTATTACGTATATAAAAAGGGTTGGCCCCTCCTCAAGACCTTTCTCTTTACGTTAAAGGTTTGACTTTTTGTTCCAATTCTTTAAGAACGATTCCTGGAACACAAGACCATTTAATTCGAATGATAATCTTTTTTTTAATTCTATACAAAACTTTGCCACCACCCGTAAAAAAACTCGTAGAATTTGACACCGCTTTCGCCCGTTAAAACTTAAACAATAAGAACTTGTTGGTTCCCAAAGCCAACTATCCTTTCAAAGGCAAGCTAAACCTTCTTAAACTTTTTGGTACCATTTGTTTTTAGCTTAATTTTGATGATTTTTTTTGCCTATATTTTTCTCTCTTTTTTTATTATTTGGCACCCTCTACTGTCAAAAATTGCAGAAGTTCATATGGAAGTCATTTCAACTAAATTGGATTTGTGGTTTCAAGTTTTAAGATACTTATGGTGTGTAAATTCCTCTTTTTACCCTTCCTTAGGACTTCTCACCGAAACTAAAAAAAAAACACATAAAGTTCTTAAATTTGAAAACCTAATTTTCTGTGTGTGAGGGGGGGGTATTTTTCGGGGGATAAACGCCAAGAACCGATTATTCAGTCCATTTGGAAATAAGGATGGCCGGGTAAACAAGAACTGGTCGCTTTGGACAAGTGCGTGACACAGCAAGAATGGGCGGGTTAAGTTATGTGCTTTCTTTCTACCCTTAATTGGTACATTTCCAAGATATTCTCCTCAACCACAACACCATTTTTTTCTATGCGACGAGCGAACCTTTTCGTTGCCTGTGGTTTAATTCGATTTCCTTTGTCCATGACACACTAGTCACACAGGAAATAACTGTGAAAGATAATCGAGTAATCGAGTTACTATTGCATTTATGTATGGAGGGGCATAAACTAGGATCAAATAACACACTAATTCTTTTATTATTATTTCGTTTTTTTTTAACATTTTATTTTATCTGTTCATACGAAATTTTTAACAAATTAAGAAAACTAACAAAAAACACTATAACGTTGATGGCTAATAGTGCAGACACTTGCTTTGCCATGGTACAGATCCGTTGGTGTTAGTTTTTGTTTTACTAACACCAACACCAGTTTTACTTAGTCAGGAAAAGACGTATTTGTTTTTTAAATTTTCTTACACCAAGACAAATATAAGGTTGCAGATGTCGTCCCTTATAAAAAATCTGGCCATGAGATTAGCTTTGGCCAAGATTGGAGGGTTGATTTTCGAGTCGATTGAAGGTTGATTGAAGCACGCGTCCATCGAATGACAGAGGCTTTTGATAAAAAAAAAGATTGACCGTCTAGGGTGTCCTTTAAAGGACAATTTGACCAAGTCCAAAACATAACTAAACAGTAAAGTAAATGGAATAGAAAAGAAAATCAATACACCAATCATCTGGTGGCAAAACTTTTGTGATTTTTCTTAGTATCTACCTACATAATTGGCAAATGTCCATAACTCCCATTGAATCAGTAATTTTCAACTATGAAAATTAACGCTAGGTTATGCAATGGCTACCTGGAGTTTGAAGCTAAGCCAATATTTCTCATTATGCATACAGTTATTAGGTTTAATTTAGAAAAGGGGACGAATCTTATAGATAGTTTTAGTCGAGGGGTTAACAACTGGGCATTTTGAGGGACACCTGGAGGCATGAGGCACGGAGGCACGCCGGAAGCATGCCTCCGGAGGCACGCCGGAGGCATATTCCAAAGGGCGCAATATGTAAATATATACAGCTTGCCTGTTATTCGGTATCTGTCGAATATTTCAGCACCACAGTTTATAGAATTAGCAGCATGATCATTCTCTATCTCTCCCATTATAAAAACCCGGACAGGGGTGCGAGTGCTCCGGAGAAACGTTTTTGCAGATAGAAACATAGCCGTTATCAGATCTTTTCGCGGGTAGACAAGTCAGATTTCTCTTGGACACGAAACAAGTTGAAACCCGCTATTATAGTTGAAACTTGGTAACCATTTCTCAGTGATTGACGATAACAGACTAATCCGCTAAGGCAGAAACAAGTGGGAGGAGCTTTTTGTTCGCACCGAGACCGAAGACCAGAAATTATCTGCGATAAGCTTACTGTCTATAAACTGTGTTCAGCACCTTCAAAAGCGATCTTTTAAAACTTGGAAAAAATCATTTACGGGTTTATTTGGCAAGGAAAAGAACCCCCAGACTGAAAACAACTGATATGTACCTAAAGAAGAAGAACGGAGGACTGCAAGTTGTTGATATCCATGCAAATACTAGGTAACCCTACGATGGCACTGATGGTGTCACTTTTTCCTATTACACATGCAGCGTTGCCACCAGCTCAAAAATAAAATTCCGATTTTCTTAAAAAAAAAATCTCGAAATTTCAAAAAAAAAAAAATCCCGGAACACGGTTTTTAAGTTATATAACATAGGGCTGCGCGGTGATGACGTAAAAAGCAAGGTGCGAAATTCAAAGTACCGTGAAACGTGGTTTCTAGTTGTAACTAACAACTTATTGTCAATATTCCCAGTATTATTTCTACGTGAAAACGTTCTGGTGGATTAGTAGGATCTACGACAAATATTTTAGGCCAAAAAATTCGCCAAAGTTCCGAAAAAAACGTGTCTACGCATCCACGTTTCATGGCTATTTGAATTTCCCGCCCGAGAATTGACGTCACGCTTCGCAGCCCTATTCAATATGGCTTGACCAGCGGTAAAAGTTGCCTTTTATCACGTCTTCACACATCCCTTTACCTTTTATCATACCTGCTTTTCTGTTTAGTGGCTGTGCCAAGACGCAACCTTGGATCTCGGATTCTTAATTGTACTAAAAAAAAGGAATCTGCTGCTTTGACACGAAAGAATCCGGAAGAAACACAGATCCCTTTTTCCCGAATGTACTTAAAATCCAACTTTCTTGGTATTAAACCCAGGACTTGGGTATTTGAAGAGAAAACTGTAAAGCAACAGTCAGAAAAACTGTTACTAGCGAGTTATTAGTAAAAAGCGCTAAGTAAAGCAACCAACTAAAAAAAATAACTAGTTTCTCAGATATTTATTGGTACGTTTCAGTAATCGTCTAAATAATCACAGCTCAAATGACAACCCTAAAAACTGGAATGAGCTTCAGTAAATCACTAAGCTCGGTTAGCACAAGTATAAACACTAAGTCTTCTACTACTAAGTCTTCTACTGAGCTGTAAATTTTAAAGTTGTAAGAGTAAGCAGTAGAATGGCCCCTATTGATCCCACGATTCACCCCTGCTGCCACCTACAACTTTTTTACATAATTTATGCATGTTTTTATGTCTTTTGGTTGTCAGTGAGAATGGAAAAACAGGAATTTTCTCACTTAAAAAAACATGAATTTTCTCACTTTTATGGTTGTTTTTCTTGGACGGTTATGTGTGTTGGTCAATTTATTTGATGTTTTTCATGGATGTCAACAGCAATTCATGTCTGTTTTGTGTATATTCGTTGTCAGTGAGAATGAAAAAACAGGAACTTTCTCACATTTATGGATGTCAACAGCAATTCATGTTCCTGTTTTATGTCTGTTCGTTGTCAGTGAGAATGGAAAAACAGGAATTTTCTCACTTAAAAAAACATGAACTTTCTCACTTTTATGGTTGTTTTCTTGGACGGTTATGTGTGTTGGTCAATTTATTTAATGTTTTTCATGGATGTCAACATCAATTCATGTCTGTTTCATGTATGTTCGTTGTCAGTGAGAATGAAAAAACAGGAACTTTCTCACATTTATGGATGTCAACAGCAATTCATGTCTGTTTTATGTCTGTTCGTTGTCAGTGAGAAAGGACATGCTCGACGCGAATGTTATGAGATTGTTTGGCTAACCTAACCTGAGAACTTGATTTACATAATCGGTGGAGAAATTATTGATTCACGAAGGGGAATTAAGAAACATTATGGTTTCTTTGATCTTTAGGCGAACCTAACCTGAGAACTTGATTTACATAATCGGCGGGGAAATTATTGATTCACGAAGGGGGAATTAAGAAACATTATGGTTTCTTTGATCTTTAGGCGAACCTAACCTGAGAACTTGATTTACATAATCGGCGGGGAAATTATTGATTCACGAAGGGGGAATTAAGAAACATTATGGCTTCTTTAATCTTAGGTCTGAGGGATAAACGTTCTTTAGGTCAGAGAGAAAAATTAATATTCTATTTTTAAATAGGGCTTCATGATCTTTAGTGTCAGGAATTATAAATGACATCACTTGTTATCTTGGAATTATGCGGGAGTCTAAAGAGATAGAAATTCTATTTTTAAATACGGCTTCACTGAGCTTTAAGTCGGAGAGATAAATTGATATTCTAACGAAACCTTAATAGTGTAGCTAGGAACATTTATGAGATGAAGAGATTAACGTAGGAAAGGGTTTCCTAGAAATTTGAAATGTGTCAGCGCAGGGATGCCAAAAACAAAAGGAACACACTGAAATTACTTTTAGGGGATTATTTGGGCGAAACCGTTTTAGACAGGTTATGGAATTATTTCGGCGAAACAGTTAGAGACATTTTAAAAGATGATTTAGAAGATGATTTTAGAAGAGGTTTTGAGTGTGGTCGTTATAATACACAAGTTCCATTTGAACAGTGTTGTGAGGTCCCCTACCACAACCCCAAAGGGTTCCGATCCCCCCACCCCAACCCCGAAGGAACCCACCGGTCCTCAAAGGTTCTCAGGATTCCCAAAGGGCCACCGGCGCCCCAAAGGCTCCTGAGCCACCATTTTAATACTTTTTAAGGCTTTATTATATCTTTTCAGAACAAATTATTATTTTAGGGAATTATTTCAGCGAAACAGTTAGAGACATTTTAAAAGATGATTTTTGAAGAGATTTTAGAAGAGGATTTGAAGGTGAAACTCTGAGGTCGTTATAATACACAAGTTCCATTTGAACAGTGTCGTGAGGTCCTCTACCCCAACCCCAAAGGGCCCCGATCGCCCTACCCCGATCCAAAGGGCTCCAATCCCCATACCCCAATTCCGAAGGAACCCCCCGGTCCCCAAAGGTTCCCCGGGCTCCCACCCGGCCCCCCATAGTTGGGATGAGTAGTTTGCTATTTCAGGCTTTTCATAGCCAGATTTCTTAGTATTTCGTAGGTGTGTGTTGTCTGAAACCTATGATTTGGATTGTGTGGGTTGCTATTTTTTTGACTTTTCATAGCCAGATTTCTTAGTCTTTCGTAGGTGTGTGTTGTCTGAAACCTATGATTTGGATTGTGTGGATTGCTATTTTTTACTTTTCTGAGCTAGATTTCATAGCCTTTCGTAGGGATGTGTTGACTGAAACCTATGATTTGGGATGAGTGGTTTGCTTTTTGGACTTTTCAGAGCTGGATTTCTTAGCCGTTCATAGGTGAGTGTTGTCTGAAACCTATGATTTGGGATGGTTAATTTGCTATTTTTGACTTTTCTGAGCTAGGTTTCTTAGCCTTTCATAGGTGTGTGTTGTCAGAAAATTATGATTTGGGATGTGTAGTTTGATATTTCAGGCTTTTCTGAGCTAAGGTTTCCTAGTATTTCGTAGGTGAATGTTGTCTGAAACCAATAGTTTGGGATGAGTAGTTTGCTATTTCAGGCTTTAATGAGCTAGGTTTCTTAGCCTTTCGTAGGTGTGTGTTGACTGAAACTTATGATTTGGGATATGTAATTTGCTATTTCCGACTTCTCATAACCAGATTTCTTAGTCTTTCGTAGTTGTGTGGTGTCTGAAACCTATGATTTGGGATGTGTGGGTTGCTATTTTTTGACTTTTCTGAGCTGGATTTCTTAGCCTTTCGTAGGCGTATGTTGACTTAAACCTATGATTTGGGATGGTTAATTTGCTATTTTTGACTTTTCTGAGCTAGATTTCTTAGCCTTTCATAGGTGTGTGCTTTCAGAAAATTATGATTTGGGAGGTGTAGTTTGCTTTTTGGACTTTTCAGAGCTAGGATTCTTAGTCACTCATAGGTGTTTGTTGTCTGAAACTTCGAGTTTGGGATGAGTAGTTGGCTATTTCAGACTTTTCTGAGCTAAGGTTTCTTAGTATTTCGTAGGTGAATGTTGTCTGAAACTTATGATTTGGGATATGTAAATTACTATTTCGGGCTTTTCTGAGTTAGATTTCTTAGTCTTTCATAGGTGTGTGGTGTCTGAAACCTATGATTTGGGATGAGTGGTTTGCTTTTTGGACTTTTCTGAGCTGGATTTCTGAGCCTTTCCTAGGTGTGTGTTGACTGAAACCTATGATTTGGGATGTGTAGTTTGCTATTTTGACTTTTCTGAGCTAGGTTTCTTAGCCTTTCATAGGTAAGTGTTGTCTGAAAATTATGATTTGGATATGTAGTTTGCTATTTCAGGCTTCCCTGACCTAAGGTTTCCTAGTATTTCGTAGGTGAATGTTGTCTGAAACCAATAATTTGGGATGAGTAGTTTGCTATTTTTGACCTTTCTGAGCTAGGTTTCTTAGTCTTTCGTTGCTGTGTGTTGACTGAAACCTATGATTTGGGATATGTAATTTGCTATTTTTGACTTTTCTGAGCTGGATTTATTAGCCTTTCATTGGTGTGTGTTGACTGAAACCTATGATTGGGATGAGTGGTTTGCTATTTTTGTCTTTTCTGAGCTAGATTTCTTAGCCTTTCATAGGTATGTGTTTTCAGAAAATTAAGATTTGGGATGTGTAGTTTGCTATTTGGACTTTTCAGAGCTATGATTCTTAGTCCATCATAGGCGTTTGTTGTCTGAAACTTCTAGTTTGGGATGAGTGGTTTACTATTTCAGGCTTTTCTGAGCTAAGGTTTCTTAGTCTTTCAGAGGTGAATGTTGTCTGAAACCTATGATTTGGGATATGTTAATTACTATTTCGGGCTTTTCTAAGCTAGATTTCTTAGTCTTTCGTTGGTGTGTGTTGTCTGAAACCTATGATTTGGGATGGGTGGATTGCTACTTTTGACTTTTCTGAGCTGGATTTCTTAGCCTTTCATAGGTGTTTGTTGTCTGAAACCTATAGTTTGGGATGACTAGTTTGCTATTTTTGACTTTTCTGAGCTAGGTTTCTTAGCCGTTCATAGGTGAGTGTTGTCTGAAACCTATGATTTGGGAATATGTAAATTACTATTTCGGGCTTTTCTGAATTGGATTTCTTAGTCTTTCATAGGTATGTCTTGTCTGAAACCTATGATTTGGGATGTGAGGGTTGCTATTTTTTTACTTTTCCGAGCTGGATTTCTTAGCCGTTCATAGGTGAGTGCTGTCTGAAACTTATGATTTGGGATGGTTAATTTGCTATTTCCGGCTTTTATTAGCTAGGTTTCTTAGCCTTTCATAGGTGTGTGTTGTCAGAAAATTATGATTTGGGATGTGTAGTTTGCTATTTGGACTTTTCAGAGCTAGGATTCTTAGTCCATCATAGGTGTTTGTTGTCTGAAACCAATAGTTTGGGATGAGTAGTTTGCTATTTCAGGCTTTTCGGAGCTAGATTTCTTAGCCTTTCATTGGTGTATGCTTTCAGAAAATTATGATTTGGGATATGTAAATTACTATTTCGGACTTTTCTGAGTTGGACACTTCTAAATTTTTCCGTAGAAGATAGGAAAAGTTATACTATGATTATGATTATTTTCCATGAAGATAAAAAGTTTCACTTTAATTCTAAATTTTCTTAAATTCAATTCTAACCTTTCTCAAAGAGATGAAAAAAATTAAAATTCTGTACCAAATATTTTCCCGGAAGAAGAAAAGCTCAACTTCGATTCTGAATTTTCTCAATGAAAATGAAATAAGTTATTGATCAAATCTATTTTCCCAAAATAATATAAAAATTTCCACTTCAGTTCAGATTTTTTTCTCAAAGAGATGAAGAAATTTAAAGTTCTGTTCCAAATTTTTCACAGAAGATAGGAAAAGTTATACTTTGAACGTGAATATTCGAGTTCTGTTCTGAATTTTACCAAAGAAAACATTTCAATTCTAATTTCCCCAATAAAAATTTAAAGTTCAATTCTAAATTTTTCGGTGGAAGATAGAAAAAGTAATACCATACGTGTGAATATTTTCCCGGAAGATAGAAAGTTATAGTTCAATTTAAAATTTTCTCAACGAAGTGAAGAAGAATTCAAGTTCTCTTCTGAATTTTACCAAGGAACACAATTCAATTCTAATTTCACAGAGAAAATAAAAATCTTCCACTTCAGTTCCTTATTTCACAAAGACATAAAGAAATTCGAAGTTCAATTCTAAATTTTTCGGTGAAAGATAGAAAAAGTAATACCATACTTGTGAAATATTTTCATGGAAGATAAAAAGTTCTAGTTCAATTTAAAATTTTCTCAACGAAGTGAAGGAAAGTTCAAGTTCTTTTCTGAATTTTCTCAATGAAAAAGAAATTAGTCATTGATCATTTCTATTTTTCCAAATAATATAAAAATTTTCCACTTTAGTTCAGGTCTGACTCGAAGAGATGAAAAATTTAAAATACTGTTCCAAATTTTTCATAGAAGATAGAAAAAGTTATACATTGATTGTGAATATTCAACATGAAGATAAGGAACTCCACTTTAATTCTGAGTTTTCTCGAAGAAGTGCAAATTGTTCAAGTTCTCTTCTGAATTTTCTTAAAGAAGAGAAAAAATTTAACTCAATTCTGAATTTTACCAATGAAAATGAAAAAACCTTCCACTTCAGTTCTTAATTTCTCAAAGACATAAAAAATTTAAAGTTCAGTTCTAAATTTTTCTATAGAGAAGATAGGAAAAGTTATACTATGATTGTGATTATTTTCCAGTGAAGATAAAAAGTTTCACTTTAGTTCTAATTTTCATAAGTTCACTACCGATTTTTTGCAAAGAGATGAAAAATTTAAAGTTTTGTTCCAAATTTTTCATAGAAGATAGAAAAAGTTATACATTGATTTGAATATTCGACATGAAAATAAGGAGCATCACTTTAATTCTGAGTTTTCTCGAAGAAGTGCAAAATGTTCAAGTTCACTTCTGAATTTTCTTAAAGAAGTGAAAAAAGTTAGCTCAATTCTGAATTTTACCAATGAAAATGAAAAAAGCTTCCACTTCAGTTCTTAATTCCTCAAGACATAAAAAATTCAAAGTTCTCTTCTAATTTTTCCAAGAAAATAAAAAGGCTCCACTTCAGTTCTGTTTTTTTTTCTCTAAGAGATGAAAAATTTAAAGTTCTTTTCTAATTTTAAATTAAATTTTAGCTCCTTTGTCTTATGGATTTACCCATCAAATTTTTAAATTAGAAAATGAGTGACTCGTTCTATTATTAAAGACAATCGTTCAAACTGGTTCATCTAACCTGCAAAACAATAGGTTAGGTTAGGTATAAATAAATATTAAAATAAATAGAAACATTTCTACATGTTTAAGTTAGGTTAGGGTAGGTTAACTTATCATGAGTGCTCATGATAAGTTAACCTAACCTTTTCCGGCGAGTATGGTTGGGTTAGTTTAGACTGCATTAAGTTAGGTTAGATTAGGTTAGGTTAGGTTAGCCTACGTACGCTTCACTTAGGTTAGGTTAGGTGAGAGACATGCAAAAAGTTAGGTGTATGATTAGGTTAGGTTAGGTTAGATTAAGTTAGGTTAGGTTAAGTTAGGTTAGGCTAGGTTAGCCTACGTACGCGGGCGTACGTAGGCTAACCTAGCCTAACCTAACTTAACCTAACCTAACTTAACCTAACCTAACGTAAGCCTTTTGGAAGACCACCTTTAAAATTCGAATTCGTATTAGTGAAAATTGAAGGATATAAATTTTAAGGAATTGAAGTAAAAATGCCACCGGAAAAGCGTCTCCTAGAGGGGGAAGGACACCCTGAAACGGCAGGAGCGATAGATATTTGGCAAGAAAAAAGTTAAATGGTAGTGTGCCTTCATGTCCACTAATACATTGACTGGTATATAATATTTTTTTTTTTTTAAGTTTAGGTGATATGATAATGTGTAAAGTTGTAAGATTTATAGGTTTTTGTATTAAAATATCACCGAGTGGAGAGGAGGAGGGGAGGAAAAAAAATAACAACTACCTCTGAAAGATGTTAAACAAAATTCCTTCCGTTGACACACAGAACATGGCGATGGTGGTGGTTATGGTGGTTATTTAGGTGCCATTTTTAACATGATGATTGCGATGCTGACGAGACATCAAAAAAGTGGAACCCTTTCTTCTGGATAAATGAATTCAGCTTTGTGAAGACGTCTGAGTCAAAGCCAAAGACAATGTTGGTGCCGATTTCCATAGAAACGGGTTCTGCTGAATGCATGATATACAGGCTGGAGTCACAGTAACCCTGGTCTACCAATGCGGCAGTTAATGTCAGATCAGCATTCAGCCGGAACCACTGGCACAGAAATCCTATGTCGTCAGGGAACGGCATCGCCATATTCTACATGTCAACAGAGTGGCATCTTCGCCCAGAGAAGTAGCCAAACTGTATGACCCACCCAACTAATACTCTCTTTCCCCTGCCAACCGGTCTGTAAACGCACCATTCACCGATACGCTATTCCGATTTCAAACCGACCTCTGCATTGGTTTGTGGCGACTCACGTAGTCCTACTCGTCGACCCTGGACCATCACCCGTTTTAATCGGTCACTACTCAGCTTCTCAGAGCTTTCCCTCAGAAGCCACAACAGCGTGGATTTTTTTATTGGTGTTATGGAGCCGTCAGAAGTCTTTACAAGACAAAACCTAGAATTCTTCATGTTCGTCACAGTGTGGTAAAGCTTTCTAATTTAGTTAATTATTAATTTAGTAAAAATATATAAGACGCAAATATGAAGTTTTGAAATACCACTTTTTATTAAGATAAGGAACATATCCTGCTAAGTTCTGTTTAACGGGAATTGAGAAATTACCACTTCTTAGCGATTACGTGGAAAGGTGTGGTTGATAAAAATGTATAAAAGATATATTTTATCGGAAGGAAAAATCATATACTAACTTTATGCCGGACTGACCTCTGGTCCGTTGTTTTTAGAAATACCTTGGAACTTTGTCTTATCATTGTAAGTGTCTAAATATCTATTTATATGTTATTGTTGTTTTTGAGACTTGTGGTCTACTTGGGACAGCCAGTCCCAAGTAGACCTGAGTTTATCAAAAAATTAAAAATTTTCGACGAATAACTGAATCGTTTGAGAATAAGGTCAAAGAGCAATGCGTTGCAGCCAGATTAAAGGGAAGCGCCCTTAAACATTTTGAGGCAATTAAGGAAAAAGAGCCCAAGGACATCAGTACTCTAATTGAATCTTTTAAAACAAGATTCATAGAAACAAGCATCTCTGAGAGGCTAAGAACAGAGGTAGTCACATTCGATACCTCAAATAGTATCAGGGAATATGCAGACAAAATTTGTAGATCCGTGTGTTTACAATTAGAGAAAGGCGGAAATGACGAGACAGTACAAAAAGTACAACTATATACTTTTACCCAAGGGTTACCAAAAAGTTATTAAGACTAATATTATCGCGGAAACCTGAAAATTTAGAGCAGGCTATAATACTAGTCAAAACAGAGGTAAAAATTGACGAAGCTATGAAAAGGTTTGATCAGATGTCAATAAATAACACAGGAGCCCAAGAAAGTAAAAAATATGAAAAGGGACAGAAGAGGATGAACTTTGAGGAGCCGAATCGTGAACCAAAAAGGCATGAGGAAGGCCAATCCTTCCCACCATGGACTGACACCTCCCCATTTGACGACCAATCCCATGGGATTAGATCCTTAATGACTTGGAATACCAAGTATTATGGACACCCACCTCCTCCTCCCGAGGAAAATTATAGAGCAAATGGTGGCAGGTCAATAATATATAGAAAAAGATATAGACCCCACGAGGAAGGGCGAATTACCAAGCAATATAGGAAAAGATTCAATTGCTTTAATTGTGGCAAACCAAATCACTATGCGGCAGATTGCTGGCATAAAATACCCATAGAAGGCCAGACGTACAAGACAAGACACCACTTCAGAACGCAGGAGGACAGAAATTTAGGAAGGCAGGGAACAAATAATACTTGGCAAACACCTAATAATATTCCTGAATTTAGGCCTAGGGGGCAAACGGTTAACAATACCCAGGGTCAAAGTAACAGCGCTGAAGAAAACTGGGATAATCCCAGAAATTTTTTGCCAAACAGTGGGCATTTAAACGGAGAAACCAGCCTGTAAGGGTCGACAGAGCTGTTTCCTTACAAAGACCCCTATATAGTTTAGAATGTTGTGATACAAATGCAAATAATAATAATCTACCGATTCTGCGTTGTTTTAAAATTGAGTGTTTTCAAAATTTACCATGTTTACTAGATAAAGGCGCATCTAAATCATTAATTCGAGAGGAAGTTTTTAATAGGTTTCCTCCTAGTGTCAAAAATCGAGTAAGCAGATGCCAAAATACCCTAACATCAGTGACAGGGCACAAGCTGATAATTTTGGGAGAATGTCCACTAAAATTTAGTGCAGGGGATAAAGAAATAACAGTAACAGTAATAATATGCAAGCAGCTACCATTTCCTTGTATTCTAGGAGTAGATGCCATCAGAAAATATGGGATTGTATGGGAACCCATATCCAATACAATCACAATAAACCAGGCAAATGAAAATAATAGGCAAATATGCGTAACAACAAATAAAGAAAGTGAAGATTCGAATTATAACCTAAAAAAAGCGGAAAAATCAAAATAGAAGGGGGGAACGACAGCTCAAGTTCTAGCTACATAAAATGAAAAAGAAGGAAAGGTTAAAACAATTGATGCCATGATAGGGGGGTACACCATAAAAGAATACCCAATGACTTTCGTGGAAAATCAAGTTATAAAAATTGAAAATGGTATAACATACTTGAAACTATCAAATCTAAGTAATGATAAAATAAAACGGAACCAAGTAGAACTTGGATCAGTAGAAAAGATTTCAAATTCAGAAATAAAATCTCTAAACAGTCCAGAATTAAGCGTAAACTTCACTTTTAGCCACGAACATTTATCCTCATTAAAACCGCAACCACAAGAAGAGTATGGAATGGCGAAAACGGATTTTCTGCAACAATTTGATATAAAACATTTACCGGAAAACGTAAAAACTAGGGTGGAAAATATTCTTTGGGATTTTAAATGGACTTTTGCAAGACACAAAGCAGATTACGGATTAACTCACTTAATCACGCACAAGATACCAACAGAGGGCCCTCCAATCAAAAAGTCGCCGTATAAAACACCTTATCATTTAAAGCCATGGCTAGATAGCTAAATAAAAGAAATGGAAGATCAGGGTATAATTAAAGAAAGCAGTAGTGATTGGTGCTTTCCATTAGTAATAGTCAGAAAAAAAGATAACACCTGGAGACTATGTATAGACTTTAGATCACTAAACGCCGTCACGATTAAAGACGAGATGAAGCTACCAAGAATTGATTCGATTTTAGATTCGTTAGGGGGTTCAAAATATTACACTAGTTTTGATTTAATAGCAGGATATTGGCAAATCGCTTTAGATGCAGAAACTAAGCATAAGGCTACAGTAATCTTAGACGATGGCAGGACGGTCATAGAAAATTTACGCAGGAAATTTACAGTCATAGAAAATTTACAGCCTCCTAAAGATCAAAAAAGCTGCAGATCAGTTTGTGGGTTGTTAAGCTATTTCAGACGATATATTAAAAATTATGCCACAATAGCACATCCTTTGACGAACCTTTTGAAAAAATCAGGCAAATTCGAATGTCCAGAGGACACAAAACAAGCGCTAAATGAAATAAAAAGGCAACTATTACTGGTGCCAATACTAAAACTACCAGATTTGTCACAAGACTTCTGTTTGCAAACAGATGCTTCGGGGTACGGTATAGGGGCCATATTATTCAACATAAATCCGAAGGAGTAAAGTCAATAGTTCAATACGCCAGTAGGTCACTGACGGAAGCAGAAAAAAAAATACTCGACAGTTGAAAGGGAGTGTTTATAAGTTGTAGTATTTACAGAATATTTTCGACAATTTTTACTTGGAAAAAAATTTATTTTACGAGTAGACCAAAAATCATTAGTTTGGGTACATACGATGCAAAATACTTCAGCCCGGCTGACACGGTGGATACTACGTCTGCAAGCATATTCATATACTCCAATATATAAAGGGCCGAACAAATATTTTACCAGACTATTTATTACGAAATCCAGATAAGGAAGAAAATGTGATAGCAACCATCCAGAACGAACTGGAAGGGGTAGAAATACTGTATAATGAAAATATTTCGAAGCATCGAAATAAAGATTATTTTTGTTTAGCAATGAAATCCTTTTTATCAAAAGGAACGGAACTGCCAGAGCACTTTAAAACATTTCTTAAAGGACTAAGATAATTTTGATCTGGAAGAAAGTAAAAATCTTCTAGTAAGATACCATAGACCATCGCAAGAATATAGAAAAAATGACTGAAAAATTATTCCAGTAATTCCAAAATCTCTGGAAGGAGAAGTTTTACAGATGGCACATGCAACGATTGACTGTCAAATGGGAGAAGCAAAAACTATGGGGAGACTAAAGGGAAATTTTTATTTTCCAAAAATGTACTCAAAAGTAAAAGCTTTTATACAAAGCTGCCAAGAGTGCGCCAAACAAAAGTCGCCACCAAAGACCCCTAGGGCTGAATTAGGTCAATACCCCACCCTTCAGGGGTAGGAGAAATAATGTCAATAGACATTTGGGGATCTGGGGGAAATTTACCAGTTTCCAGGAAAGGAAACAGGTGCGTACTATCCACAGTAGACAATTTTAATTCATATTTATACGCTTTTCTAATTAAAGATGAAAAGACAAAACCATTGCGAAAGTTTTGGTCAATCGCCTATTTCTGGAACACGGGATTTTCCTAGAGTTTTACTTAGCGACAATGGGCCATGTTTTAGAGCCAAATTATTAGACGAAATTACAGAATATCTGGGGGTTAGACGATGGTTTACCTCGTCTTATATGGCAGCCGCTAATGGAAAGGTTGAACGTAAGCATAGAGAGTTAGCTTACATGCTGGGAAAAAATGCAAGAGAGGAAAATGAAAATTGGGATGAACATTTACCATTTGTAGTTTTAGCAATAAATACGGCTTTTTCCCGTACCTTAAAAGAAACGCCATTTTTTTTGCAACACATAAGAGATCCCAGAATTTGTTTTAGATGAAATACAAAATGACAGAATATATTACAACCTAGACCAATAAAGCAGGAGATGGTAATGCGAATGAAAAAAGCTATGGAACAAGTTAAAGACAATCTGTAAGATGCGAAAACAGAATAAAAAGACAAATATGACAGAACAAGCAAAAATAAAACGAGTTACTGTTTAGGAGATTTGGTTTATGTTTACAAAACGAACCTGGAAGGAACAAAAAAGTTAAAACCGAAATGGGAGGGACCCTACAGGATTATAAAAATTCTACCAAATAACTTGACATATGTTCTAAAGCATCAGCATAAGGAAAAGGAAGAAATAGTGCACCATAATAGAATAAAAAAAGGGATATTTTTCAAAACCGTGGAAAACAGAGCCTATACTTTCAGAAAAAGAAATAGAAGACACAATCTCACCAGTATATATCAGAAGACCATATGAATTTTATGACCTTTTTAACGACCACAACAGTTGGGAGAAGTGGAAGGAATATTTAGCCCAGTCTTGGCTGCAAACTTTCCACAACAAACAAGAGAAAAAAGGAAAAGTTCAATATTCATCGGATACTAGCGATGAAAGCGACAGAGAAGAGCCTCAAACACAACCTACTGGTTTAAGACATAATAAACCAGAGGTTAAATCCAAAGAGGAAGAAAGATTGGAAGAAACCAAAGTATTATCTGATTTTCATACACTAGACTCACCTACAGTCTTAAAGCAAAAATGGCTTTTGGAACAAATGCCATCTACCAGACGCGAGCTAACAGAATGCGACACCGAAAATTCTTCTACAGAAACCGATATAGCTAAATCTGGGCCATCGTCAAGAAAACCTTCTTTGAGAGAAAAATTATGGAGAACAGTAAAGAAACCAAAGGGGCAGCAAGAAGTTCCTTTGTCAGCAGCACAAGTCGCTAAAACACTTATGAAAATGGCCAAACATCAAGAGAAACAAAGATTAAAGATATTTGACGAGGCAACAAAACAGCACTCGGACTCAGAGCCTTGTAAGCCACACTATAGAAACCACGGAAAAACTTGCCAATATTATAAAGAAGAAAAGCAAAAATTTGGATTCCAGAACTCGGACCAGGAAACGGGGAAAGGCAGAACAAGCGCAGCCCCCAGCAGATTAATATTTGAGTAAAACAATAATAACAAAAAAATGTTAAATAAAAATCAAACGAGTATAAAAGCCACTAAAGAAATATCTATATTTTCTTTTTTAATCGGTATATAGATAACATCAAGTTTTTTTTCAAATATATATCGCCAGTAAAAATTATGAACATCACATTCCAACGCCAAATTATTAGCTCTGATCTGAAGTGACATCATAGGTTCCTGCAAAAATTTTGTTTCCGATACGAGATAAGACTTCGCGAGCGGTATAATGTGAAGACTTGTCAAAACAAATTAGGTTTCGCTTCAAAGAAAAAGGAAATAAGTAAGGCCACGTAACTTTTAAATTGGTGTAGTGAACTTAATTAAATTATACATATTTAGAATCAGCATTAAAAGGCAATTCTTTTGATATGTATATTGAAAAAAAAAATTTTCGGGGGGGGGATAATTAAAATAAAAAAATAAAAAAAAACGAAGGAGGTTAGTTTACTGAAATGGGGTCATTGGAAGCTAGCAAATTTGGAGTTGAGCTAAACCACTGCTGGCCTCTCATTGTTAAGTGGATGCGAAGCATCTACTAACCTTTGATTCTTTGAGGTGACATTTTCAGCGAATTAAAAAAAAAAAATTTGTTTTGAAGAAATTTTAAATTAATTATAATAAGGAAAACAGCAAGAGTTTACATTAAGTCGACTACATGTAAAAGCTAGCTGTAATCTTGTTATAAATAGTAGAATATATAATAAATGAAACACTTACCAATACGGAAAATATGTATAAACAAGAAGCCGTAGATAAAATGGGTCAAAATTTAAAAAGTATAGCACAGCGTAAAGCAAAGTTTTTCTCGGGTATAATTAATTTCACATATTAAATAAAGTCACAACAAACCATTAACAGGAATAACAGGGCGACGACATTGCAGGTGAAAAACACCAATGACAGGACAATTGGCATTTAAAAACGAAACTGCTAAACGTCTTGTCATTGGGGGGATCCACCAAGCTAACCAAATATAGATCAGAAATAAAAATCAAACTTTGGAGGAGGTTTGGGCTGAGTGTTCGTGTGAAATACTTCTTGCTAAAATAAACAGCAAGACCGTATTTCATACGGGCACTAAACCCATACACTTGTAGAACAGAGTAATAGTCAAAATATCACAAAAGGGACAAATTACACTCAGTGACTGTATGAAACTAAGGCGCAAATTAAACTGAGGATTATAGGGAAACCACAATACTCCCCATTTAAAGAAGAATTGTCCCAATTCTCAATATTTTACTTGAGAATTGTCAATATTTTACAATAGATAACCCCTATCTAGAAGCAACTTTTGGCACGACATAGGCACTAATTTTTGGTAAAAATACCACAGACAGAAATATGTGTCTACGATGAAAACCACAAAATTTCGTGTAAATCAAGGATATTGTAAAAACGTACATTTTTATGAATATATAAAAAAAGAACTAGAAATTTCGGGGCAAAACTTAATTAAAAGTGTTCAAAAAAATTAGCTGAAAAACTACAGTACTTTTCTAACACCAAAAACTTTCGAAAGAAATAAAATTTTTAAATAATTTCAAAAAAATACAAGTTGCAAAAATTAGACACCCCCCCCCCCACCTCTTAGAACTAGGGAGATAATGAATTTGATCATAAAGGGCAATCAGCATAAAAACTTGTTAAGGTTATTGAAAAAGAGCATGGACTATATAAATGTAGGCTTAAAAAAAAAGATATTTTACTGAAAAAGCAGAAAAGACTTGAAAAAAACCCCTAGGCTCCATTGAAATATCGAAAAAAAAAGAGAAGGGTTCAAGTTGAAAATATAGCCAGAAGAAACTAAAAGGAAAATAAACTGAATTGACAGTAAGGCACATAATAGCCTTAAGAACTTGAAGTTGAAACCTAAGACAGACCACTAAAAGTGGGGAAGTTAAAGTGAAAATAGTCATTGTCGCTTGTATGTCAAAAACTGAATTACTGTGTGCCATGAAGGCCAGGTATTTTCGGCAGAAGGGCCACTTTTTCTGAAAAAAAGAATAGCCCCAAAAAAAAAATTGGTAGCCACAAATATTATTAATTAATTATTTTGTGTGCAGGTTCATAATAGTCTCTTTAGCTGTAGCTGATGACAAGAGAACTTAGAAACGATATAGGAGCTACCAGAAGGCAGCCCTGGCAAGCAAACCTTCAGGGTACGGGCACAAGTCAATTGGTAGTGCCAAAAAACAGGTAAAAAGACGAATAGCTAAAATTTTTAGCTTATCCAAAAAGACATTAAAGCTGGAAAAAAAGAGAGATTACAGACAAAAACGTTATAAAACTGTCTAAAGTATCTAGAAATTCGAAAAGAATTGAAAAGCTTAAGAGTCTGAATAGACAAACAGGCTTATAAAATAATGACAGTTAATAACACAAGGGGGTTCGAGATAGAACCAAAGTTTTAAGACGGAATGTACATAGCCGTATATGAGAGAAGTTATATAGTTGTAAAAAAATAATGTAATTGAGAAAATATCTACTGTTATAAATACTAGTCTACACCGTGTTTCGTTTTAAAAATGCTTTAAGTTTTAACCAATAGTAAAATAACATATCTAGTTTTGCGACTTAAATACTTGTGTAAGTTATTACACATTGCTTATTTATATATACGCTGTTTTAATTTACTTTAAATTTTAACTAGTGATGTAATGTTATATGTAAATATTTGACCTCAAGCCAAAGTATTAATAATTTTTTTATTGTAAAATAATCTGTTTAGTATTAAATTTGAAAGAATAATCCAGCAAGGAACATAATGTTTCGATTTAAGCGTGTTTCGATTATTTTTGAAGTGATTAAAAAAAGTGGAGAAAGTAATCAAAGTAATTAACTTTCGAATGCATTGATATATACGAAAATTGAGTGTTTCATTCTACTATATATGTAAAAATATATGCTTTATATGTGTACTAATGTGGATATTTATTTTAGATACAGCATTAGCTATTTTTTTTTGGAAATCAAATTTTTCGTAGCATCTTTTCGGATCCATTTTTCCTTCAATCATATATTGACACATTTTTGGGAAGTAACAACTTTTGAAGACACTTCAAATATATCCTGATACTATCATCACATACTCAATCAACAGAAATTTTGGAAACTATAGCAGTAATACAGCTTTACTACAAGTTCGTCAGAAAGTGAGATAAAAACAGAACTTAATTTAGGCCTAGAAAATGTGCTATTTAGCCAAATGGCTTATGTTATTGAAATGTGTGTGAAAATGCTTTGTGCTGAAAGAAAAAAAATATATCTGAAAATTAAAAAATCAATAATGTTATATGTAATCTACCCAAGGCATTTCTAAAAAAAAAATAAACGGTATATCAACCACATCACACAGATAAATTAAATTATTAATGGGAATTAAATTTAAACTCAAAAAATTCATAAAACTTTTGTAATATAAATCTAATTTAAGCAAAACCACTAAAATTATGTATAAGCCGCTTGGAGTCAAGTAAAACAGAAGATGCATATGAAGAGAGTAAAAGAGTAATTGTCAGTCCTAGTGACAGAGAAAAAGAGAAACAAGGAGGAATTTCAAATTGAAATCCTTCGACAAAAAAAAAACATGGCCAATATTGGACCAGAAACATAACCCTAAGGAAACCCATTGAGGGTAGATGCACATAATGACCCAAAGATGGCAGCATAATAACTGTAAACAAAATTAAGTTGTTTTAAAAGTAAAATATTGAGAATTAGGACAATTCTTCTTTAAATGGGGATTATTGTGGTAAAGCTTTATAATTTAGTTAATTTTTAATTTAGTAAAAATATATAAGACGCAAATATGAAGTTTTGAAATACCACTTTTTATTAAGATAAGGAACATATCCTGCTAAGTTCTGTTTAACGGGAAATTGAGAAATTACCACTTCCTAGCGATTACGTGGGAAGGTGTGGTTGATAAAAATGTATAAAAGATACATTTTATCGGAAGGAAATATCATATACTAACTTTGTGCCGGACCGACCTCTGGTCCGTTGTTCTTAGAAATGCCTTGGAACTTTTGTCTTATCATTGTAAGTGTCTAAATATTTATTTATATATTATTGTTGTTTTTGAGACTTGTGGTCTACTTGGGACAGCCAGTCCCAGTAGACAGAATATATCCGATTATATTATATGTTAAATGAATAAAAGTATTGTATTTTAGACAACCTTTCTATACGATCTACTTTTAGCTTTTCGAACATACCCAGTCGGTACGCCTGATTAGTTCGGTCATAGCCTAAGGCACGCTACCAAAGTTTAATTACCTTAGGGCCAGAGTTTATCTCCCCTATAAAGGGAGAATAAAGGCATCTACAACTACAACCCCCAATACTATAGAATAAACAAGTCACAACAACAGGCTCACTAACCCAATTTTTCTCAACTTGGTGTTTTACACAGTGAGCAATCACTGGCAAATCTTCAAAGATGCCGTCACTTTCCGAGCCCGATTCAGTGTCAGTCACGGAAGCCTTTTCCTGCTTATCGGACAGAGTATTTTCCTCTGAGTCATCGTCTAAGTCACTGTCGTGAAGTACAGAAAGACGAACATTCGGTAGTTGGTGACCGAAAGCAGAAAGTACGTCGTCGGGTATCAAGGCTTTCGTTATTCGCTGGCTTTCAATACGAGCTCGCCCTAGCTCGAGCTTGATTTCATCGTCCCCGGGCAAAGAAGAATTGGAACTGACAGACACAACACCAATGGATCTAACTCGCTTTGCCTTGGGCAAGGACAACTGTTCATTAGAATATTGAGCTTCAGAATCAGTTATACTTTCATATCGACGAATTCGATGTAGAAGTTGGAGGAACGAAAAGTTTATTACAGTACTGTAAGTGCTGGTTTGAGACCGCATCTTCCTAAAAAATCTTCACACGGTTGGCTATTCATGTCGGAGAGTTTGAAAAGACGTTCGAGCCCAAGCCCTTTGAATCGACGAATGAGAAGCACTAGGGAATGCATTATCTAGCACTAGGGAATGATTATCTAGGAATAAGTGAAGCCCGAAACGAACAGAAACTAAAATGAAGAATCACAAGATACATAACGATAGCAGACACTAGGACAGTTCAATAGATGAATCCTGAAACAAGCAGGAATAAAGATAAATAATTATGTCAAACCACACATCAATTACCAAAAACAAAAGTAGCTTTGTTGCCCCCTCCAGATGCGTCATTTGGGGGATAGTGCAACTGCTGCCCCCCCCACCAACAATTTGAAAAAAATATCTTACCACCCAGGCCCCTTGACTCTCCGCATGTAGACCCCTCTTGTCCCCAACCCCCAATAAAAATGCTGGAACTACATCCCTGTCGCCGCCTAAGCCTTCTAAAGGCTTAAGCGTCATTTGTGCTTTACTGAAAACGGTTTGTATTGCGAACTTGTGTTTTCATTTGTCACAATGTCAACAACAGCTAGCAAAGGCTATCGAAGGCTTAGAAATAAGAGTATTTCATCCTCCATCTCAAACCCTCTAATCAGCACGAATAATATTTATGTTTTATTAAAAACATATTTATGTTTTATCATATGTATTTTGAACAGTTATGTACTTGTCAAAGAATAAACAAAAAAAAATAATCACCTTAATGATAAAGATTAGGGGGAAGACCTAATGAAGGTAGACTAATTGTTTATAGACTTAGATGGTGACATTCATCTACTGCAGTTGGTTTAAAAATTAATTTTAGGGTAATCGTTTATCTCTATTCTAAATATCTGGGCACTACCTCTGTTATCGATGTAACGATAATAGACTTCAGTAACATGGTAACCATTGTTTTCTTTCATTTTTAATGAGGCTAAAAAAACATAAAACATGGAGTTTTTCTGAATCTTTAATATCTCTTCAACCAAACATCACTGAGACGAATCAAGCTTCAGTTTGTTGATATCAATACAACATCAGTAGAAGGGCCTTATTGACTCGTAAGAGAACACCCTGCTGCCACCTATAACTTTTTTGCACCCCAAATATGGGCATAGCCTCCCTAGGGAGAATGATTGCGTAATGGGGTCAATGACCTCTTTTTCCAAGGTCGATTTATTTGCTGTTTCTATGTGTAATAACTCCGGGACGAAGGTTGCACATGCGCATTGAATTCTAACGGGAACAATGTTATTGATCTAGGACTTGAGGGGGAAGTGAATTTCCGAGAACTTGATTGCGTAATCGATCGTGAATGTCATGGTGTCCAGAAATAGTATTTGTTGTTGTTGCTCGAGCCAAATGTTATGAAATTCCCGGAAACAGTTAGATCACGTGTTTCTTTCTCAGCCAATCAGCGAGTCGGATACATCCTCCTTCTCAGCCAATCAGAGGCCTGCTTACATATGATTTCCCCGTTACATAACAATTCGCCCTTGAGATTTCGTATATAACGGGCATGCAATGTGATTAAATTATCAGAAAGTATTTTGACGCTGTGTAAACAACAATGGATAAATTTAACTCTTTAGAAGCATTGACAACCGCAATTAGCAATGTAAGTACATTTTTATTTTCAAACAAATTTTCCTTGGACATCCTCCAGTATATTCAGCTAAAACGTAAATATATTCCTTTACCCAAACCCCTCCCCCCCCCAAACCATACGAACATCATTATAATCAATGGAAAACATAAAATATATTCTTTATACCCTCCCGCCATTGTTTTACAATCCCAAATTCTCGCAAAAAGAAATAATTTTCTTTCCTTATATATTTCCAGCTAAAAGCGACCATTGACTTCTGTCAATTTTTAATGAAAATGCCGCTCTGGTTTTGACATAATGCTCTACGCGAGGTTAAAATTAGCTGTCACCCCTTTTCCTATGTGTTTACCAGCGCGGCAGCCAAAGTCAAAAGGAACTGTTTCTCCGTCAAATTAAATACATAAAATATTTTCTTTTACCCTCAAAACCTAACCCCCCCCCCTCACTGTTTTACAACAAAACTCTCGCAAAAAGAAATACCATTTCGTTAAATTTATGCAATTTTAGGTGTTCTATATCCTAGCTAAAAGCGACCATTGACTTCTGTCAATTTTTAATGAAAATGCCGCTCTGGTTTTGACATAATGCTCTACGCGAGGTTAAAATTAGCTTTCACCCTTTTTAAAGCACTTCCTGTAAAAGGTTTCTCAGATCAAAATGGGATGTTTTTCTCCTGTCAAATTAAAACGGTTTCATGCAGACAATTGCAATTTATTAAGCGCAGGCATATACAATCTCTTTTTGGAGAATCGGTGAAATCTCGTTATTTTCAAATTAAGATCTAACAATATATTTAGGACATTGGCGAAAGGGAGGGGGGCATGCCTCAAATTCTACCGCCAACAGTGTAAAATGAAAACAAACAGTGCAGGGCTAGAAAAGTCTTTGGGAGTTGCATGAAGCTAATATTATGTATAAATTGAATAGCATTTTAACCTATGTTTGCAAAATATAGGCCTACAGGTCGATGGGTTAACGATCTAATTTAAAGCCTATAGACCTGAAAATTTAATATTTTTCCAAATGGTAAAAATAGAAACAATGATTCCTATCCTATGGTTATAGACTACTGATTGTCTAATAAAAACGTTTGATTTCTAAGCCTAATATATTTCTCGCGAAATTTTTTACGTTGTGCTTTCTTAGTGATAAACTAAACAAAATTATATGGATGAGGGATACTAACTTTCTTTCTGTAAAAAAAGGGCAAATTATTTAGATACTAATTTTTTCTCTTCTTTTTAAGGCAAATTATGAAGAATGCATGCCCCCTCCATCCAAGAAAGCCAGAGATGACGAGGCAGCCCCATCAGTGCCAGCCCCAATGCAGCCTGGCAGAAAGTTAAAGAGAGAATGGGTGGCTTCTTATAATGTGGAGAACCCTGCCGACTCATCTATGCAAGATCGTGAAATAGCCGGCCCAGTCGCGCAAGAACATAGCGACGCCGCCCCGTCCACCCTCCAACACACACTACCTGATCCTTCGGGTGCCCAAGTCCAGAGGGATTATGCAAATGTAAGCATTTTTCCTACCTTTCTATTTCTTCCAATTTTTAGTCTTTTTCAATCCCAATATAAACAAATCTCAGCGGGATATTAACCCCTCACCCCCCAACCATTGTTTTAAATTTCTCTCCCGCGGAGATATCTAAATATAATTTTTTGCAAAGAAACCACTCTTTTCTAATCTTTGCTATCGCTTCGATATTTCATAAGTGAATATTTTTAGGTAATTTCTATTAATAATCACTGCCTTTGAAACTCAAAATGCTATTTTTTCTAATCTTTGCTATTTTCTCTATTGCTATCACATATATTTTTAGGTACCTTTGAAACTCCGTGAATGCTCTTTTTCACATAATTTTGAGAGAGATTATCCCATCTGACACATATTGTCGTTCTAATTTACACTGAATATTTCTATTGTGCCATGTTTCGCTCTTACATAGAATAAAAGAACTCCAATGTCCTAAAATATTAATTTTGCAGACAATTTGTTCTCCGCTATTTCAGAAAACACAGAATTACGCAAAGGCCATTGAAACCTTGATTGACTAAAAACCGCTAATGTAAAACAGGGAAAGGAGATGCCAAAATTATTTATAACCACGCGCGGGCTGCTTTATGTCAAAACATAGCGGTTTAATGCATAAGAAGTGTATGGGGAAAGTGACTTAACAATTCTCAACATTTTGAAGTTCAAACTCGTTCATCTAACCTCCATAATTTACAACTCATGTGTTCACCGAACCTGTAGAACAGAATTAGAGAGAAACTTGGACTTATGCAGTCTAAGCAAATATTTCAACTTTTGACGGGCAATGTGTAAAGGGGGCAGGGAGGCATGTGGTGGGGCCGGGGAGGCGCTGGGGAAGTGCCGGGGGAAGCGCTGTGGGCCCAAGAAGCGCCACAGGTCAGGGAAGCGCCACGGGCTCGAGAAGCGCCACAGGGATGTGCCACGGGCCAGGGAAGCGTCACAGGGATGCGCCACGGGCCAGGGAAGTGCCACAGGGAATGCGCCACGGGCCAGGGAAGCGCCACAGGATGTACCACGGGCCAGGGAAACGCCACGGGCAGCGCTGCGAGAAGCGCTGCGGGAAAGTGCCAGCGAAAAAAAAAAAATTTGAACACTGAAAATAAACGAACAAATTGTCGCCTTCTATGTCATATCTTAGATTATCTTCAGTTGAAATAACCTTATGTTATTAAGCAATAATAATCCAAATTTTAAAAGCAGTAGGGGTGATTTGAACACTTCGAAAATGAGCTATTTTTTGATTTGCAGGTTGGACGAGCATTGGTCCCATATTCGCCGTCCAGTGAAGAAGGGGAAGAAGAGGAGGCACACGTGGAGTCCCCCAACAATTTAACATGGGACGATAGCATTGAAGTACCTTTTAATATTGACGAGTTTTTTGCTGATTTTTTTAAAGTAGATAGTAGCACAGTTGAGCTGGTAGACTTGAGCCCGAATACTTTACAAATTTTAGATGATTTTACAGGGAACCCTCCTCCCACTGATTACCCACTTCAAACAACTGAAGTGGGACATAGCCCAAATATTGTTGAACAACTGGGGGGGGGGGGTACATCTTTCCCCGATTTTCAATTGTCGAATACATTATTAAATAATATAGTTGTTTTCACTGCAACGTTTGGGGATCCTTTTAATACACTTATGGGGGGAAATTTTGTTTTTGACCCTTTAGAAATTGTGCATGCATATGTAGAAAAAATTCGTGCACTACTGGAGAAACAAATTCAATTGTGGGGGGAGTAGGATTCAATTAAGGTCTCCATTGTTTTAAAGGTTTTTTATTTGAATGAGGGAAAAAGTGAGGTTTACTATCATTTTATACATTCCGAGATGCGCATAATTTTATCCAAATTTAGAAAATTTTGAGGGAGTTTTTTGTGAGTGGGTAGGACAAATTATAGCGCATCTCGAGAACTATAACGAAAATGGGAGTGGCTCAGTAGTTTTATTTATTGAAAATTTAAGCGTTAATATTTGTAAATTTAAGAAAGATTTTATTTTAAGAGGGGGGCAGGGTCTGAGGGGTCAGTAGTTTTAAAATATAATCCAGATCTAGTAGGTTGTAAAGGTGTCCAGCGGATTTGTTTTGAAACAGGTCAAAAGTGTTTCCGATATGCTTTCCTCATATCAGCCTTTCAGCCTCTAGCAGATGACGCTACCAAGAAGAATTTAGATTACTGGGCTGTACATGGGAAGGAAGGGTCCGATTTCCCAGTTGTAGATTTTTCTTGCTTAGAAGGAAAATACCCAGTAACGCTTCGATCCATTGATATTTTTGAAAGGGCTAATGCTCATTTAAATATCGGCGTTACTGTGGTTCAGTATGAAACAGAATTTGAAGATGGGACTCGCTCTAAAAAGAAGGGGGTGGTATTCCCCGTAAGGGGTCCCTCAGTTGATTTGGTTAAACACTGGGTTTGGTTGCTATACACGCCACCTAGTCAACCGAACACAATCGGTCATTTTAAACCTATCACTGACATTAGTAGAGTTCTGGGGGAGGGTAAGCATAGGGGGGAATGTTTCTACTGTCCAACATGCCTATCTAGATTCCGTAGTGATATGAAACTACGGGATCACATGAAGCATTGTAGACAGCATGGATATCAGACAGTGGAAACGGTTTCAGGGGATAGGTCCATTCTACGTTTTAAAATTTTCAAAACACCCTTCTCCAATGCAACAAAATATCTTTGGACTGTGAAGCTAAGCTGGCGGAGGTGAATGACCCCCAATATCCAAACCGAGTCAAAGAACATCAGGCCATTGCAGTGTCCTATGCCCACGCGCAAAGAGACAATTCTAACACCATGCGGCTGTTAGAAATAGTAGAAACATTGGATGAGGGGCCCGAGTGCATGGTCAAGGCACTGACTAAACTGATTGGCACGGCTAATGGTGCTATTTCTCGTTTGAGAAATACCCATTATCCAACGGTGCTGTCTGCAGAGGATCGTATCGCGATTAAAAATCAAAAAATATGTTGGGTATGTAAGGGAGAGTTTGTAGAGGTGGATAAGGGGACTAAAGGGAAAAGAGGGGGGAGGGGGAAAGTCAGAGACCATGACCATTTGTGGCAGGAAATATCCTCGGGGGTAGTAATTTTAGGGGGGTAGCGCATCAATCGTGTAATTTAAATGTTAGCCAGCAGTTTTTTATCCCTGTTTTTATTCACAACTCTAATTATGACTTAAAATTTATTTTACCGGCACTGGCACGTATGCATAGGGAGGGAGGGGGAGTAGACAGTCCATGGGTAAATAGTTCATTTATCTACAACATTATTCCCAAATCGGCCGAGAAGTTATTGCTTCTCGAACTGAAATGGCAGGAAGTGGATAATGAGCGTACGTGCTGGAATAAAATTAGGTTTATAGATTCCTTTAGTTTTTTCCCCAAATCCTTAAGTCAACTAATTCAAGTGCAGAAAAGCGACAATTTTGATAGCTTTCCCTTGCTTAAACAGCACTTTCCAGACAGTGAAATGTATGACCTGTTGACCTGCAAAAGAATATACGCATACGACTATTACTGTTCTGGCGCTCGCTTAAGTGAGGAGAAACTACCTCCAATTGAAGCTTTTCACAATTCACTGACCAACAGTGAATGCACAGTCGAGGATTATGACTTTGCCAAGAAGGTGTGGTCCAAGGCGGATTGTAAAAATGGGTGGGATTATTGTAGACTGTACTTGGCCAGTGACGTTCTAACTCTGTTGGATATAGTCTGTAAGAATACAGACCAGATCTATTCAGAGTTCGGGTTAGATATAGGCTATTATTTTTCTACACCCCATTTAGTAATGGATTTAATTTTAAAAATTAGCAGGGAGGAAATAGGCCTAATCACCGACGTAGATCAGCACCTTTTTGTAGAGCGTTCAATGAGGGGAGGGTATGTTTTTCATGGGGACCGCGTCTTATCAACCGATCCGAGCGGACAAAGCACCGGTGCAAAGTCAAATGCAGTGTTCTTGGACATGAACTCGTTATACCCCTCGGCAATCTCCCACTACTCTTTGCCGTGTGGGAACTATCAATGGCTTGAGAATCCTTGTGAGTTCCCCGACATTCCCACCGTCGAGGACAATGGGCCACAAGGATGGTTCTTTGAAGTTGACGGTCACATTCCGCTGGCGCTTCACGACTCAGTCAAAGATTTTTTTTCCCTGTATCAATCGACCGGTGAGCAGGGACTCGCTGAGCCCCTACAATCGTTCATTGGTTGAGGATATGGGGATGCATTGGACTCCCTCTAAACAGAAACTGATTGCTGATTTGGACCCTAAGGAGAATATCGTTGTTCACCATGTGCTTTTGCACTGGATGGTGAACAATGGTTTTCAAGATCACCAAAATACATAGGGTCCTGCAGTTCAATCAGCGACCATATTTGAAAACGTTTATCGATACTTTTGTCGATAAACGTTCTAGGGCAAATTCAAAGGTGGAGAAGGAATTGTACAAGCTCATCCTAAATTCAGCGTTTGGCAAAATGTGTGAAAGCGTTCGTAATAGATCTCGCTGTGACGTCGTGACTGACCCTCTAGAGTGTGCACGAATTATTGCCGACCCCAATTTTACATCGTTCACGAGCATAGAGGCCGGCATGGTTCTTCTACACAGGCGAAAGCGAAATGTAGTACTGAACAAGAATATAGCAGGCGGCAGTTCAGTACTAGAAATTTCAAAAAAGCTCATGTTGTCGTTCTTTTACAATGTGTGCAAGGTGCAATGGCCGAGGGAGGGGGAGGTTCAAGTTTACTATGGTGATACAGATTCTCTGCTGTTAAAGGTAAATGGGACTGAAGATTTATTGGGTGATTTGCAAAAGGGGGAACACATCAGCTCGCGGATGGATTTCACCAACTGGAATCCATCTCTCTACCCCGAGTTGGTGAAACGTCAAGCCCCCAACCAACTATTAATGTTAAAATCAGAGACGGGGAGTGATTTGATATCCAGGGGGGTGTTCCCGGGTCCCAAAGTTTATTGCGTGGAAACTCATAGTGGGGAAGAAAAGAAGGCGTGTAAAGGGGTGCCTACACATTTTGTAAAGAGCAATTTCAACATGAGCGTGTACAGAGACTGTGTAGAAAGTAGCCTAGTGCCAAGAGCACAAGTGCTTGCAATTCGCTCTCTACATTATAGAAATTATACTGTGAGAGTAGAAAAAAATGCAATGTCGTGTATATCCGACAAGGTCTATGTGCTCGAGAATGGTGTGACTGTCCTACCTCATGGTCACTACCGTATTTCAGACCGAGTTGAATGCATAGACTATCGCAATCAACTTGGTCTGGATAAATTAACCTAACCAACTAACCACTCAAACCTTTCATAAATTAACCTATCCAGCTAATCTAACCCAAGCACTAACCACCACCACTAACCCACATAGCAGTGACGACAACTATTGTTTTTCCATCGCGGCCCCCCGGGGGGTGGGGGGCCCTTCCCAAGGCCGGCTCCCGGGGGGTGGGGGGCCCTACCTTTAAATTCACTGTAATGTTCAACTGTGCTAGTTCATGTTCCAAGTGTTTACTGTTTTTTTTTCAAGTGTTGTTTTCAAGTGTTTTTTTTTGTACAAAAAATGTTGTATAGAAAAGTGTTGTACAAAGATGTTGTACAGAAAAGTGTTAATGTACAAAAGTGTTGTACAGAAAAGTGTTTAAAGACAATAAGTGTTTATTATAAAGTGTTATCATTGCCGAGTTCATGATGAACGAAAAGAGTTTTTCATGTTGACCAAGTGTCATGTTGAACAAGTGTTATCATATTGCTGTAATAAATGTTGCCATGAAATATTGTTTTTGTTGTTCTTGAATAGATAGATCTATAGGGAAAATTACTACTTATTCATTGAGCACATATGATTTACAGTTAGTTGTAGTCCGACTGTTGTCAACAGCATGTATCAATTTAAAACACCCTTCAGGTCATTTCTGTGTGGTCCGTCAATGTCGGGGAAAACAACACTTTTAGCTAAAATAATTCAAAATTGCGATAAAATGTTTTTGGAAAAGCCAAAAAAAAATCTACTATTGCTATAGTATTTGGCAAGAGTCCTATGATAAAATAAAAGCTATTGCCACAACCATACCAATACAATTCATACGGGGACTTGATGTTTTCAATAGTATTGAATCGAACTCGTGGCTGATTATTGATGATTTGGCTGAATCCATTGAACAGTTCTCACAGGAAATGCTACAACTGTTCACTGTCCGATCTCATCATGAACACATTTCCGTTACTCTGGTTCTACACAATCTGTTTCATCAGAGCAAATGTATGCGAACCCTTGCTTTGAATTGCACCGTCTATATTATCTATCGAGTTGTTCGTGATTCTAGCTCACTCATAACTCTCAATAAGCAGATATACCCCGGCGCCCCTAAATTTCTGTTGTCAGCGTACAATCAGGCGACTAGCAAGCCCTACGGTTACATTTTGCTGGATCTTAATCAGAGCACGCCCGAGGATCTACGTGTAGTCACCGACATTTTCGACAATGAAATTACAGTATATCTTCCGGTGAACAGTAGAAAGGGCTATTAGTTGCCATTATGACACTGAAGAAACTACACGAACAACGGCATTTATTTTCCGTTTTAAGCACTTCAAAACCTCCGCTTAGGAAGGCTATACTCAAACATGGGGTTGACAATGATTTCATTAATCTAATATCTGAACTTTGTTTAAATTTAACTGAGGGCAATGTTCAACTGCCAGAAGGTGTTAGACAACAGACAAAGCAACATCGTTCCACTGTACGCGCCTTGGCTTGTAAAAACAAGGGAAAAAAATTTAAAAGAAAACGGCTCCTTCAAGCAGGCGGTAGCTTTTTCACACTTTTACTGCCAATAATTGCAAGACTTGTAAACAGTTTTCTCTAGTGAGAATGGCAAAACCTTAAATTGACACCATTTGAACTTGTCCTCTCGCCCGTTGAACATTTTGAAGACAATCTAAGCAAATTCATTAACGATGAGAATATTGCCGATGACAAAAAGCTGCTTTTACTTCAAGATGCATTGCGACGTATGGACAAACATAAACCTTATCGTGAGAGACCCGTCGCCGATCTCTCTAAACAAGAAACATCTCAAGATTCTGCACAATCAAAGGAGAAGGAATTGAATTCGATTGTATTGAAAATTGGAAACCTATTGCCACTGTCCTATCGAGAACAGAGTAAAAGAGTATTATCTTATCTCGTGTTGGAAACTGGTGGTGATCAAGTTCAAGTCGACAGCGCAGGGAAATGAATTATAATTCAGGAAAAAGTTATAATCTAGTTGATTTAATTTGTGATATGGTGACGAATCGTAAAGGACTTTTATCCTTTGACGATAATCTATACACCTTTCTATGTGTATCAAACTTTCCCAAAAGTATTATTGGCAATGAGCAAATTCTAAAGAAACTAAGAGAATATAGTCCTCCAACAACACCATTTAAAAAAGAAGAAGAAGATTTAATATTTGAAGATACTAGCACTACTGATTTTACAACACCTGTGGCTGCTAGTCAAAAGCGAAGACGAATTGATTCACCCTCCAGTGTGCAAAAGGGGAGTGGACATTACACTACGTGTTTACGCTCAAAATGGATGAAATTTTGAAAGGTGTCTATAAAAATATTGGCGAAGCGGGGAGTTTAAGTTCTCCCAAAACGCTTTCCAATGTCTCCGGCACCACCACATTGAAAAATGCAAAAGAGTATCTAGAAAATGAACCGAGTTACACACTGCATCGAAATCACAGGCTTCGCAGTAAACAATATCGACAAACTAAAGCCTTTTTCCCTCTGCATATAATGCAAACGGATCTTTTAACTTTAGACGCAGTTCAACGGCGTCACAATGCGCCCTACAAATATATTCTAGTGGCAATCAGTGTCTTTAGTCGCTATGCCTATGCCATTCCACTACGATCAAAGAGAGGTGTTGAAGTTGCTCGGGCCATTGAAAGTATTCTAGAACAGGATTCATATAGAAAAATTCAATCGGATCGTGGCAGTGAATATGTTAATCCTCATGTGCAAAAGGTTCTTTTGAAATATAATACAACACTTTATCATAGTCACAGCCCGATAAAGGCTGCATTGGCTGAACGATTAATAAGAACGATTCGTCTATTAATTTCAAGATATTGCACATTGAAAAATACACCGGCTTTTATTCATGATTTAGATAAAATCATGTTGATTTATAATCAACGACCACATCGATCTCTGTCCAACTCTACACCAACGGATGTTCACTACAATGAAAATACATTTGATGCTTTTCTAAAGCAATACTCCAATGGCAATGAGAAGAAAAAGAAGAAGAAATTCAATGTGGGTGATACTGTTCGAATTAATAGAACCACCAGTATTTTTGAAAAGGGGAATTATTTATGGAGCACCGAACTTTTTAAAGTGTCCAAAATCCTGGACACCGAACCCACGACTTATCGACTGCGAGACACCAAAGATGATGAGATACTCGGCGGTTTTTATGAATATGAACTGCAAAAAGTTAGAAACACTAGTGAAAGTTATCAAATTGAAAAGATATTAAAGAGTCGTACTCGTAGGGGCAAGAAACAGTTGCTTGTTCGCTAGCTAGGATACAACTCAGATTTTGATTCTTGGGTCAGTGCTGAAGACATCAACAATGTCCAATGATTTCTATGTCACTTTCATGTCCAATGTTTCTGATCCTCTCTACAATGATCTGAATAGAACAAGTGATTTTTGGACGAAACTCTCCCCCACCATCAAATTCGACGGAAAGTATTAAGTGGCTCTTGTCGACTGTATTCTCAAAAATACCTACGACATCCTGAGAAAGGATCGTAAATATGATATAAAAATTAGACCCTATGATTGGCCGCCACCATCGGGTGATCAAGAACAAATTCAAAAAATCAATTGGTTGGATTATCCATACATTGAATTACCCTACGAGGAACTCACCTGTATGAATGATTTATGTCGTTCTATTAATAAAAGAATTTCCGCTCGTAAAAAAGGAGCTTTTCATTTCAACTATTCAAAGGAGGAGGGCAAGATCTACATTAGTTCACCTATTGCCAACGAAAAGGTTATTCTCAATGATAACCTAAAGGATGTTCTTGGCTTTAAGCTCAATATAATCAATGGTAAAAGTGCCGGAAACACTAATTTCATTTTTGCTGACTACCCGCCTGCCTTCTCCACAGACACTTGTATATTTCTCTACGCTTCATTTGTGGAAACATCTCGGGTTGGTAATTCAAATGTTCCCCTCCTACGAGTTCTTGAACGAAAAACCAATCAAGAACATATTCATCACTACAATATAAAGCATCTTCAGTATATTCCCGTAAACACTTCCTATTTGAACTCTGTCAGTTAACTCTAAAACCGAATTGGGTGATCCCATAGCAATTTCAAAAGGTTTGGCTGTGATTACATGCCATTTTCGACCCATCGTTCAACAACAAGATGTCTAATAAAAAAGTGGTGTTCACTTGTCCTGATATTGACTGCTATGTTAATACTCTTGGCCCAAGACAACAGGGCAATGGAATGGACTATTACAAGGGTCGCTCGTCAATGTCTGGCTATGGTCTTGGCAGCTGGTTTGCTAAGCTGTTTCGCTCTTCACTACCAATGGCTAGAAAATATCTTGTACCGGCTGCGACAGATTTTGCATCCTCTACACTATACGATTGGGGCTCTGGCAAGGATTTTAAAAAAAGTGCTACGGAAAATCTTAGGTCCAGTGCGCGAACCCTTGGCGAGAAATTAAAACAGAATGGTAAAGGCTTAAAAAGGTCAAGAAACAACGCATCACTCATCAGTCTCTACTCAGGTCGGAAACGAAATACATCCCTTTTGTCAAAGAAAAGAAGGAAAAAGCCGACACGTAGTGTAACCAGAAGGCCCAGGAAGAAAATTGTTAGATCGAAACTTGATTTCTTCTCTTAAGATGTCCTACCTACCACATAAGGATTCTCAACCTTCAATCACCGCCTCATTGAATCTATTCAATGCCGAAAATGTTGATGTGAGTGTCAAGCATGGATACTATGAACAATTTTATCCACAACAACCCCTCTCCGATAATATCCACTTTCAAATTTATTCCAATGAAGACTACTTCATAGATTTATCGTCCACATTTATAGATTTGTGAATGAAAGTCCGGAAATCCGATAATACAATGCCAATTCGGGCCGATGGGATATCCTATGAAAATTGTATACTACATAATTTATTTCGTCAAATTAGTGTCTACATCAATGGCACGCTGGTGAGCACTAGCAGCAATCTCTCAAACTATGCAAGCTATATGCAATTCATGCTGATGACACCCAAGTCATACAAGGAATTGAGAGGCGCCTCCAATGGATATGAATATATTACTAATACTGATAGTACAGATGCACTTAAAAATGCTACAACTAGTGAATTACATCTAGTTGGAAAAATATATCATGAAATATTTAATATACCCCAATGGCTGCCGCCCAATGTTAAAGTGGATATAAAACTAACGCTTGCACCCTCCAATTTCATATTGAGAAAAGAACTTGCTGCCAATCCTGATGTAAGTCTCTCCCTCACCTCGGCAATACTACATGTACGCAAACAGCAGGTTATGAGTTCTGTTGCTTTGGCCGTGGAAAAACTGAGAGCCAATGGCAACAGTATTAAACTACTTGTTCCTCATACAATCACCAATCAACGTCATATTGCCATGGGGTCACGCACCTTCACCGATTAATCCTTTATCAATGGTGAAATTCCATCAAAGCTTGCTTTGGCTTTTGTAAAAAGTGCTAGTGCAATAGGATCATGGACTGAATGCCCACATAAATTCCAGATGTTTGGACTTTCATCTCTTGTGTGCAAAGTAAACGGCATCCCACTCTACAATCTATCTTTTGATAAATCCTATAGAACATTGTATGAGTTGACCATGCAAACCCTAGATCATGATTCGCAACTATTTGAAAATGGTATAACCGAAGATATGTTTGCTAAAACACATGGTATCATTGTATTGGATTTGTCTGGCACACAGGATATGAGTATAGTACGTACGGGGACTGTACGTTTAGAGTGTACATTTGCCGACCCATTGGCTGAGAGTGTTGCCCTAATCTCACTAAATCAATATGAAACCTATTGGGAAATCACTCCCGAAGGTAGTGTTCTACTAGACTTGGCACCATGAACACCAGTCAAATAATCAGTGTATTTAATATGGACCCCTACATGTCCCAGTACAAATCCTATTGTCTACCCTCAGACTATCTAGGAAAAATTCAAAGTGTCAACAATACCTTGATTATTGTTAATAGCAGTCCATCGACTGTGCTGACGGGTCATTGGCTGTGCATCTATCAAACAACGAAGACGATTGAATTTTTTGATCCTCTTGGTCTACCCTATACATTCTACACACCTCACATCAGCAACTATATTGAGAGCAGTGGGAAAACTATTATTCAAAATCGAAAGAGGGTGCAGGATCTAACGACTAAAAGCTGTGGCTTCCACGCACTACTATATTTTGTGTTCCGATGTCATGGCTATACTTACAAGCAGTTTCTCCACATTTATGGTGACAATCCACGTCTGAACGACTTTCTAGTGGAAAATATACTTACAAGTGTATTTAATATTGATTTCAGTGCCCTAAGAGTAAAGTGCTTAAAAAATGTTTGTGAATTTGTTTATTAATAAAATGTATATATATACAACAATGTCTTTAAATCTTCACTTTTAGATTTCTTCATCGGTGTATAGGCAACTGTCGTGAACCACTAATGCTGGTAAATCATTTGGATTCACTGTATATTGATCTTGATTGACGGCAAAGTCAGGGTCATATTTTCTACAGTAAAATGTAACTTCACTCTTGTCATATCTCTTTGTATAGTCAATGATACTATTTGCATTCATATTATGAAATTCACGAGTTTCAATCTGTCTATTTGAAGCAATATCACATACAGTGTTTTCAAGTGGTGAATTACATTCGGTAACTGCCAAATAAAAATCACTTGGTTTATAGTCATAGTAGGTGGTGTCGTCACAGCGGTGACGTAGAAACCAGATTGTCTTGTTACCCCAACAGTTGAATCGTAGACCAGATTCCTCTTCCCAGAATAATTTAAATCCACGACGATACCAATCTCGTAGAAATAAACTAAAATCACGTTTAGGATTCTTTCCAATCATAGCGGGGTAAGTATTCTCCCACTGATCACATTTATCATTGTGACAATTGGAGCACAGGTGCCCTCTAGGGTGAGAGTCACACACCTCCTCAAGACATGAATTACATCCTTTAATTTGTACTGCATAGCCTCTATGTAATTTACAAGGATTACATAATTTACACTTTTCACTATAGTCATCAATAATTGTACAATTCTCACATTGAGTCCAACTGCCAAGAGTGTACAAGCACAATGGGCATATATAGAACATTTTGGTTTCCGATGTCAACTCTCTCACAGCTAAAACGAAACTGATCGTCCTCGCTCGATAAATTCAAAGTGGAGGAAAGGAAGAGGAGTAACTCAGTGACGCTACCTCTTTCGAAGGAGGAGCCATCTACATTGGCAATGAAAGTATATCCACAATATGATTCTGCCTTGTTCCAATTAATATATCAATAAATTGACTATAAGCATTTGAATCACATTTTAAAAGTTTCATACAATAGTCCAATGGGGGAGAATCAGTTTTCATTATATTGTCAAGTGTTTCCTGAGAGAATATCCTGCGTTGAAGAGATAACTCGAGAAAATCATCATCCAAAATCAAATGTTTTTCCATAAACACTTGATTTGATCTAATTCTCTCTTTCTCAAATTTACTCATTTTTCAGTCCTTTCACTCCGACTGCTGACTCTAGACTGAGCCTGATTCGTTAGCCCTAAGCGGAAAAGAAAGGGAACATTTTCGATTTCGAAACAATTTTATTGAATAATTACAACAACATCAATAATACAGAGCATGTACAATTAGCGATAGAGTTTATTGTCTTCAATATGTTTCACCAATGCACTTAAAGCACATTGAAGTCTATTCACATGTGCTATATCAACTTTTGCGGCGAAACATAATTGATCTTCCATTTTAAATTTGCTCAAGGATATCACATATCTTGCATATACTGCATCCCATTCCAGACAAAGCCGCGATCCTTTCGTAATTTCCACTGCAATGTTTGGTGCTCTTGTATTATTACCATCAACTCCACTATCAACTTCTAATAGTGTAAACATTCCACTCATTATTACAAATATATATCCAAATGAGTAAAGTCAAACTGTTCTTCTTCTCACTCCTTTGAATTCTATTCACAGACTAATAAAAACTATAGTAAAAATCCTTTCATCATATTGCCCTCCGCCGCTAATATGTAACCAAGCCCTCTGATTGGCTGAGAAGGGGGATGTAACCGACTCGCTGATTGGCTGCGAAGGAAACACGTGATCTAACTGTTTCCCGTTATCGTATCAATAAAATTCCCAATCGATTACGCAATCAAGTTCTCGGAAATTCACTTCCCCCATCGATTACGCAATCAAGCTCTCGGAAAACCACTTCCTCTTCGATTACGCAATCAAGTTCTTGGAAATTCACTTCCCCCATCGATTACGCAATCAAGTTCTCGGAAATCCACTTCCTCTTAGATTACGCAATCAAGTTCTCGGAAATTCACTTCCCCCTCGAGTCCTAGATCAATAACATTGTTCCCGTTAAAATTCAATGCGCATGTGCAACCTTCGTTCCGGAGTTATTACACATAGAAACAGCAAATAAATCGACCTTGGAAAAAGAGGTCATTGACCCCATTACGCAATCATTCTCCCTAGGGAGGCTATGCCCATATTTGGGGTGCAAAAAGTTATAGGTGGCAGCAGGGTGTTCTCGTACGAGTCAATAAGGCCCTTCTACTAACATCAATTTTCTAGCACTATGGACGACTGTACACAAAAACAAAAAATTACGAAAAGTTCTTGAATGTTGTCCAAAAAAAATGCAGTTTTTTCGACGTAATCCCCAATTAACATTTATTTTCTTTTTATGCAAACGACAGATCACTTTTTAGCGAGTCAGATCGTTATTTTTTCACAAAGTTTTAATCTGTCAGAGTAAAAATGAAACAACACGCGGTTTGTTGATTCATAGATGAATTAGAATTCACATGTGATTCGTTGATTCATAGATGTTTCCGGGGTAATTGTTTTCAAAGATACTTTTTTTATGATCTATTTTAGTAATGGTGTGTCTTTGAGTTATGCCCTTCGAAAATCTCTCACAGTGAATTTCTTCTGCTTGGCGGATTCTACTAACTGATGAAGTAATTGGGTTCCCCTATAGGTAGCTCAGGACTTGAGGAAAACAATTCTACTGTATAACTTCTACGAAAAGATACCACGAGCAAAATCGTTTCTGGTAAGGGTATTTACCGATTAATTTAAACGTATTTTCAAGCATACGAAGGAATGGCTGTTCTTTGGCTTGGCTGGAAGACACCTGCACCGTCACAGCGAAAGCTGAGTCCAAGAAATGGGCAGTACTAGCTGAAGCTGTTGAGCTATGTCGAAGGGCAATGCGAGATGACGCTTAAGCCCTTCCAATTTGCAGGGTTTGGGACAAAAGCAGTAAAGCTGCATCTTGAAGGAACCTCAGCCAAAGTCAAAATTGGCGTGGTAAGAACAGCTGATAAAAGCTCTGTGTTTGGATAGCACAACCAACAAAAATCATTCTTTTAGTATTCCTATAACATGAATGGCCGCTGCATCCATGTTCGCTTACTATGACGCTGCCAAACTGGAAGAGTTTTTGCTGCATCGTGGTTTTGCAGATCCTAAAAGATCTACAGGAAAGGTGTAAAATCACTTCTCGGCAAAGCAAGGTCAAACTAGTTCTTCTATATGGCCTCAAACGAACTAATTTATCACCGATTTTATGAGCCTCGTCTGATGTCACCATTGAGTTTTGGTTTCTGCATCGGTCTGCACTGTGCCTTAATTTATCAGGCTTTGTTCTTGTTTTTTTAATTTTTTTACTTTTGCACCCATGACCAACTTGGCTTCAGTGCAAATAAATATAAGCATATCAACAGGAACTATGGGATCTCTTTTTGGCAATCTTACAGAAGAATTTACCGCAAAAACTTACAGTAGATTGCAAAAATGAAAAAAAAAACATATGCGGCATATATCCAATCTAAATTTTGATAGGAAAGGTTCAAAGTTTTTCTTAAGGATACATGCACTCAACAATCTCAACATATGCACCACATACTTTTCAATTAATTTAGAAATGTTTTTCTGTGCCAATCTGTAATCGCAAGTATTGTCCCTTCCTTTTTATAGAGTGAAGTTTTTTTTTACAGGATAATATCATCTTGGCATTTTACAAAATCCCTTAATAGTTTGAAAAAGATCTTGTTCATTTTGTCTTAATGAAGATACTAGGCAATAAAAATTCCCTTGGTGGGGATCCAATAGAGCCAATTCATTATATACTGGGTAGGGGTTGAAATTCATTTTGCAAAATGTAGAGGAACAGCTTAGTTTTTCTGTGCTTTAATTCCAGAAAAAATACTTAATTCTTGAAATCTAGGGTTTGACAAAAATATACGAGCCCGGTATATTAATACAAGGGGGCAAAATTATATAGCATTTGGGAAAAGTAGCCCACTTTTGTGACAATTCTTTTTGTCAAACCTTAGCCCCCGTGTATTTCTACTCTATCCCTGGATAAACATTTTGACCAGTATATCCCTTCAGTATATGCTCATTCATTACTGGATAGTTCACATTTTGCATTCCATCATCACTGAATACATACTTTGACTAGTATATCCCTTCATTATATGTATAGGATAATACACTCCACCTCAATTTTTTAATATACACCAATTTTATTTCTGCAAAAATGTTCGACCTTACTTAGAGTAACTGATCTAATATGTAAAGCTAAAAGAGGTAAAAAAAAAAATCCCCTTTTCGCAATGCGTCCCAAATCATCAGATTCCACTGAACCAATTAGACAGATCATGTTTTATTTTCCCTTTCCTCTGTCCTTTAAATATCAATTTTAGTTTAGATTGATGGACACTTGTCCACAAGACTGGATCTCTGGCTCTTCTTCCTCTACTTCAAAGCTTTTATACGGTTCTATGTGTCCGTCCATAGTCCTGCCTATGTTGTGTACACGAACCAAGTTATTTTGTTGCAGTTTAAAATAGAGTAGTTGGTGGCAGGCCTATTCATGAAAGCCATGATTTTCAGATTTATTCGGCTCTTTCAAAGTTATGAAGTTTTTACGGCAGTACCGCATTTTTTCGGTGTTGGTCCGTAAAATTCAAACATTAATAGTCTGTTAATTCCCAGAGACAACTATCAGACGCAATGCTATAGCGTTGCCTATAGTAAAAACCATACGGCTCCGATGTTTTCTTATTATTATTTTTTTTTCCAGAGGCACTTCATATGGAAGGGGTCATGGTATAAACTTCAAAGGGGGCTCATTTGACTGGAAATTTACATTTCTAGTGCCTTTTCAAAGAGTTGAAAGTGATCGAAGGGCAACTAACCCCCTCCCCACACGTTTTTTTTTCCCCAAATACATCCGATAAAAATTTTGAGGTAGCCATTTTGTTATCATATGACAAAAACTCTGGGGTCAACACAATCCCCCATGGCCCGAGGACAGACGTTGTAAATTATGCCCTGGGAGCAAAAATGGTTCTTATAGAAGGGATGCTCGTATAAACTTCAGAGAGGGCTCATTGGATTGGAAGTTAAAAGTTCTAGTTCACTTTTCAGAGTCAAAACTGATAGGAGGGCAACTACCCCCACCCCTCTACACCCTCTTCCCCCAAATACTTCCGATAAAAATTCGATCCGATTAAAGTCTAAAACCTTCTGCGTCATTGGCGCTTTACTTAAAACGAATTATATTACAAATGTTTTTTTTTGTACTTATTACAACATTGAAAATAAACATAGAAATTACATTAAAATTAAATTTTGAACTGATGAGCTTTCATCAATTAATATCATTATATATTAAATATTTAGTTTAGTTTTATTAGTTCTTTCCAAGACTGTTCAAGACAAATAGAGCTTCACTACAAACAAGAGTTTGGATACTGCCCCATTCCCTAACTGTAAAAGTCTAAAGCCTACTACGTCATTATTGCTTCACTGAAAACGAATTATATTACAAATGTTTTCTTTTCCAGTTACTGCAGCATTGAAAATAGAAATAAAATTAAAGTGAAATTAAATCTTGAACTGATCATCTTTCAAAAATTAATAATCATTGTATATCAAAAATTCAGTTTAATTTTATTCGTACTTTTCAAGACTGTTCAAGACACATATAGTTTTCAGTAAAGCGCCAATTACGAGTAGGTTTTAGACTTTTACAGTGAAAGAAAGAGGCAAAATCCAAAGTATTCTTTGTAGAGATTCTTGTTTGTTTCAAGCTAGATTTGCATATTCAATTTAAGTTTCACTCGTTTTAAGATGTATTTACTCATTGGTATTAGTAATTATTATTCGTTTGTTTGCTATGATTATTTATTTAATCAATGTTCGTTTTGGATTTCATTTATGCCTTAATAGTAAAATATAATTTTTTCGTTTTAAACTTGATTTGTTGAATAGGAATAAAACATTTTTGTTTGTTTTAAGCTCATATGTTTCAGATGGTGGAAGTTTCCCATCCTCTTAAAATTAAGTTCTATTGTTGGCTAACAAGTGCCCTTCTGCAATATTGACATTGTAGCATTATGGGAGGGTGGATAAGAGAGATCATTGGGCTCTAGTATTTACGGTGACAGTAGTATATTTTCGAGACAGTCCCTGATTTAAGCCAAATTTTTGGTATAGTTTTGTATATAAGGTATACGTGTGTATATTTACACAGTATTATATTTGGTACAGTCCCTGATTTAAGGGTTTTTTTTTCCTGATGTCCCAGGAAGTGTTAACGATTTACAACCTTCTATTTTCGGCTGTGGTCGAGTTACAGGTGGGAGCTCATAGCCCATCTACAAGCATATTTAGATGAGATTAAAATGAGACACCCAAACAGGTCCGTGGTTCTTATGGGTCACTTCAACGACCTACTTCCCAGCTGGATTGAACGATCACTAAGCTTGAAGCAAGCTGTTCGCGAAAAGACAACTCAAAAGTCTGTCCTCGATCTCATCTTCACAGATATTTCCGATTTTCGCTGAAATACGGATAGCTTATGATGTATATTTTCCAGAGCAAACAGTCACAGCAAACTCAGCTGACAAACCCTGGATTAACTCGCGCCTGAAAAGGCTGATACGCAAACGCAACAGGCTCCATAAAAAGGGAAAGATGGGCGAAGCTTCCAAGCTGAGAAATCAAATGGTCTATGAATGTAGGTTGGCTGAGAAGTCCTACGGTTCGAAATTAAACGAGCTCATGACCACAAACCTAGCCGGTTACTATAAAGGAATACGGCTTCTCACTGGCTCCTCTGTAAGGCAAAGTGTAAGCGTATACGACGAATGTGGGAATAAGCTTGACTCAAACACTATTAATAAGTATTTTGCTAGTATTTGCAGAAGCAATCCACCAATTTCCAGTGTTCCCCTTTTGGCTGTTCTATCGGAAATACCTGTGATTTTCCCTCACAAAGTTGCAAAGGTTCTTCAGAGACTTGACCCCAATAAGGCAACTTACCCTGGAGACATTCCAGAAACTCTGTATACAGAACACGCAGTCTTTCTATCTGAACCTCTGACTGCCTTTTTAAACCAATGTCTGTTGAGTGGTATCTTTCCAGATGATTTAAAAAAAAATAGTCGTAACGCCAATACCTGAAGTTTTGAATCCAAAAGGGGAGAGTGACGTACGACCTATATCCTTAACCCCTATTGTATCTAAAGTTCTCGAACATTTTCTAAAGAAATGGCTACTAGAAGATGTCTGTGATGAAATAGATCCCTGTGAGTATGGATTTGTCAAAGAATCTAGCACAGTGCATTATCTCATTAAAATTGTGGAACGAGCCCTGGAGCATCTAGAAAATAAAGATGCATTTGTAGAAATATTGTAAGCAGACTTATAAAAGGCTTTCGACAAATCAAGCCATCCGGATATTCTTGAGTCAATGACAGATTTTAGAGTTTTTTTTAAGTTCGGATAACTTATAGTTTTTTACACGGAAAGCCAAAGTTTGTGGCTGCTGATGGGGTACAATCGGATTTTCTTGAGCTTTTCTGTGGAATACCCCAAGGTACCAAAACAGGACCTCTTTTATATCTTATACTGTGTAACAAAATTGCGACTTGGCATGAAAATAGACTGAAATTCGCAGATAATTTGGCATTGCTGATACTTCAGAAGCTAAGATCCATGATTAGTACGGAAGGCATAATTCGCCGTTTGGTGGCCGACTGCGAAGAAAAATGGCTTTCAATTAATAGGAAAAAGTCAGCACTTATGAGAGTTTTGTTTTTGAAAAAAGATGTTCCTAGTCAAAGTGATATAAATGTGCCGATTGTAAACAATATGACAATTTTAGGTGTGAATTTTAACTCAAAAATGTCATGGTTGGATCATGTAAATAATTGTACTAAGAAGACGAATAATAAGAATAGCTTTGTGTAATCTAGTTACAATTCGGCGATAAGGTTTAGTCGTTTTTTCGCTGTTGAATCTTTATAAACTGTACATTCTGAGTATTTCAGGGTATGCTTTTCCTGTGTGGCATCCAGGGCTAAATAAAAAGCAAAGAAAAGACCTTGAAAAATGTGCAGAAACGAGCTATCCGTGTGATGCTAGGTCTGGAATTCACGAATTACGGTGATAGTCTTAAAATCCTTGGCCTAGAAAGACTTGATGCCAGGCGACACCAGCTTGCAATGGCTTTTGAGCAGAAGCTTTTGTAGTCAAGCAGACATCCAGGCTTGCTCCCCGAACCGGGACGAACAGGGCATAATACATGGCACCAGAACAAAGTGAAGCCTTGTAAACGCGCGGTTACCAATCGATACAGATTGTCTTTTCGACAGTATTTTGTGTCTCATTTTAATAAGTCAGTGGCAAGGAAGAGCGAATATTTAAATTATATTTTGTGGTTCATTTAATTCATTTTATGCGACCTAATAAATTCGTATTGAATAGATATGTGAATATTACAAAGATTTCGACGAAGTCTCTTAACCTACAAAAATAACCAGGCATTTATTTTTATCAGTATTATTGTTATCATTTTTATTACTGCATAATCTATACCAATCTAACTCCTCAAGATGATGAACCTCGTTCCCATTCAACAAAACACAAAATAAAAGGACAGCTCAATTTCGGACAATTTAAAGCTTGATTACTGACAAACAAGAGAAAAAACTTACTCTTTCGGTTTGAAGTGGCTTCAATTTTAGCCAAAACTCATCTTTTGACAAATAAGTACAATATAATATTCTATTTTGTTGAATATATGTATAAACTTATATTGCATCAAAAGCAGTGCCGTAAAAAGGGGAGTCTGATATTGTGACTTGGGGATGGTCACGGCTAAATTTTTGTTCATAAAGGTGATTGGGTTAGTTCTTTTCTAATTCACATAACTTTTTTAGGTGAGAAGGAAGGAGGGCGGAACTTAACTGTGGTTTAGGTGCCACTTGCCGTGCAAAACGTGGGGTAGCAAAGTAGCAATGTTACTTGGTAGTTTTAAAATTTTTTGGCAGATTTTGTCTGAAAATACCATATATATATATATATATATATATATATATATATATATATATATATATATATATATATATATATATATATATATATATATATATATATATATATATATATATATATATATATATATATATATATATATATATATATATATATATATATATATATATATATATATATATATATATATATATATATATATATATATATAAATAATTTTTGCTCAAAGAAAAGCTATTAAAACACAAGTTGTGCTGCTAAAGGGTTGGCAGGTTTTGGAATTCTATCGAATTCTGCTACTGGCAGCTTTGGAACTTTTTACATACCTGGGTGCTACCAGCCTTAGGAAAGACCCTAATCAGAAGGCTTAGGATGGTACCTGGACACAATCAATAAAGTTCTGAGCTTTAACCCAAATAAGTATAAAAGAAGAAGAAAAGGGTCTGTTTTTCAAGATAAAAAAAAGAATATTTTTTTCAGTGCTGTTTGTTTTGAAGCAGGCATATACGTAGAATTTGTTTGCACGGGGAAGGGGGAGGGGGCAACGTCGAAATTATGAGCCAAAAAGGAAAATTACATTGAGATGAAATAACAAGAAAACCAAAGACGCCTCAAAATATTGAATAAGTTTGATGCGGGTAGGCACATCCTGCCTCACTTACGTAGCCGGTTGGAAATATTTGTTGATTGTTGGAACATAGTTTTTATTACAAATCGCTTTCTTTAGTCTTTTTTAATTTGTCTTACTTACTTTTTAGCTTGTACCCAAAACGGGGTTTTTTGGTCGAAGGATTTTATTTTAATTGGGGGAAGGGGGCTAAAAAAATTATAGTAAACACATCAAACAATTGTTTAGATACATGTTTTACGTTTTTACGAGTCGGAAAAACATTTTTTTGAGGAGAGTTCAAACCCCCTAGCCCCCTCGCCCTGGATACGGCTTTGGCATAATGGTATCTCTTAATTATGACAACCTTTGGCAAAGTCAATACCTAGTTGAGGGGCTATAAGTTGGGAGCACTTGGGGAGTGGGAATATGACATTGCATGAATTCGAATTCTTTCTGTCAAAACCTCATTTATTGCCGCCACACCTGTACAGTATGTTAACATACACCAATCAGCGTGAACTTTACTTCTCAGGCCTTGTGTCAAAGTACCAAGGACAGTGGAAATGAAATCCGATTATTGAAAATGGTTAGGTGAAAACTTATAAATAATTTCTGAGACCACACTGGCTAATCATGATAAAACGAAAAAATATTAAAAAAGAGAAAAACGAGGATTATACAAGCCAGTGCAAAATATGGACTAAAATGCATTTTAGTCCATATTTTTCACTGCCTTGTATAATCCTCGTCTTTCTCTTTTTTGATATTTTTTCGTTTTATCGTGAAAACTTATGCAACAACATACATCTTAAAACGCTATGAATTAAATAAAAAAAAAACAAGTTTTTTTAACTGAAAGTAAGGAACGACGTTAAAACTTAAAACGAACAGAAATTATTCCGTATATGAAAGGGGCTGTCCCCTCCTCAACGCCTCGGTCTTTACGCTAAAGTTTTTCATTGTTTAAAAAAAATAGAGTTGTGAGAAAGTCAAACTTTAGCGTAAAGGGCGAGGCGTTGAGAAGGGGACAGCCCCTTTCATATACGGAATAATTTCTGTTCGTTTTAAGTTTTAACACCGTTCCTTACTTTCGGTTAAAAAAAACTTGTTTTTTTTTATTTAATTTTTGAACGTTTTTGAATTAATGCAGCTTTTGATTTTAGCTCACCGTACATGAATAATTAAAATAAAATTTGAATATTAATTTTACTTTTATTTGGTTAAATGGCTTTCTCGAAACTTGTTTAATTTTATTTACGAACGTTTTTATCAGTAATAAATATACGTAACTTACGAATTAACTTACGTAACGAACTTCTATATTCATAAATTTTTAATACGTATATTAGAGGGTTCACCCCCTAGTCAATACCGTGCTCTTTAAGCTAAAGTTCGAATTTTGTTCGAATTCTTTAAAAATGATCCCTTAATGACGTTAATTAGAATAAATAGCTCTTATGAAAGTACTAAATAATCTTTGGCTTAAAGAGCGAGGTATTGACTAGGGGGTGAACCCTATCATATACGTAATGCTTTCTGTCGTTTTAAGTTTCGATGTTGCTACTTACTTTCAGTTGAAAAACTTGTTTTTTTTATATATAATTTCTAATCTTTTTTTAAATAATGCTGGGAAATCCGGCCCCCTTCATAGTAATGTCCCTTCCCACATGAAAACTTCCTTCATGGAAAGATCCTCCCACGTAACCCCCGACCCCCCCCCCCCCACTACTAGAAAAATCCCCCTGAAAACGTCTGTATACTTCCCAATAACCAATACTATATGTTAACATTGGGTAAAGTTCATAACTTTCAGCCCTCCCCCCGGGAATTTTTTGGGGTTAAATCAACCTAAAAGACATAGTTATCGTATCTTCGACCATGCTGAACAAAACGGCTATCTCAAAATTTTGATCGGGTGACTTTGGGGAAAAAATGAGCGTGGGAGGGGGCCTAGTTGCCCGCCATTTTTTAGGTCACTTAAAAAGGGCACTAGAACTTTTAATTTCCGTTCGAATGAGCCACCCCCACGATATTCTAGGACCACTGGGTCGATACGATCACCCCTGAGAAAAAAAAATAAATAAACCCGCATCCGTGATCTTTTTTCTCGCCAAAAATACAAAATTCCACATTTTTGTAGATAGGAGCTTGAAACCTATGCAGTAGGGTTCTCTGACACGCTGAATATGATGGTGTGATTTCCATTAAGGTTCGATAACTTTTAGGGGGTCTTTCCCCCTTTTTTCGAAAATCAGCCAAATTTTCTCTGGCGCTTAACTTTTGATAGGTAGGACTAAACTTGATGAAACTTGTATATTTGAAATCAGTATTAAAATCTGATTCTTTTGATGTATCTATTGGTATCAAAATTCCGTTTTCTACAGTTTCGGTTACCATTGAGCCGGGTCGCTCGTTACTTACAGTTCGTTACCACGAACTGTTTGACAAGAGGAAAATCAGTTTTTAATCTCCAAAAAGATCTAGAAGGAGATCTAAAATGATCTCCATTTGTAGTTATATAGTAGTAGGTGCCAAATTAAAAAAAAAGGAATGAAAAATCAGCACAAAATAAGCTAAAAAGATGACATCAAATAGCTTTTTAAGGTATAGCTTTCCTAGACAGTATAGCTTCTGGAACCAGCAGATTGTTATTGCTCGAAGTTTTACTTTAACTTTTCAATTTAACTAAAAAAAACGTTTCAATTTAACTAATTACTTTTGCTTGTTTATTTTGACGGGTCAGCTTGAAAACACTGCCGAAAATTTGATGTTTCCGATTTGTTACGAAAACTTGATGTTACGAAAATACGAGATGTTACGAAAATTTTATGTGGTGCTCCTATGGCGTTAATGAAGCCAATAAGGCTGTCCAAAAAGTTAACAAACCGTTTTCCTCGCATAACTGTGTTGCTGTCAGAAAAAAGTTGAACTTTATTTAAATTTTTCAAGAAAATACGCGAAGTTCAGCCCATAGCAGAAGACATTTGGAAAATTTCAAATAAACGACACACAAATTAATGTCTACATTTATAGCAATCTATACTTGTTTCAATATTTTGCTTCGTAAAGGAATAAGGGTTACAGAAAAAAAATATTCATCTATTATTAAAAGATGTAATCTTTATTAAAAGGAAAATATGCATAAAAAGATTGTTTTTTCAGCTCCACTTTTTCAAGAAAGTCCAAAAAATTGTTAAGAAGATGGTTTCTCTGCTCCGGTAAAAGAATAAGGGTTAGAGAAAAAAAAATATTCATCTGTTATTAAAAGATATAGTCTATCATTAAAAGGAAAAAATGCGTAAAAAGATGGCTTTTTCATCTCCACTTTTCCAAGAAAGTCAACAAAAATTTTTAAGAAGATGGTTTTCTCTGCTCCGTTAAAGGAATAAGGGTTAGAGAAAAAAAAATATTCATCTGTTATTAAAAGATATAGTATATTATTAAACGGAAAAAATGCGTAAAAAGATTGTTTTTTCAGCTCCCCTTTTTCAAGAAAGTCCACAAAATTTTTTAAGAAGGTGGTTTTCTCTGCTCCGGTAAAGGAATAAGTGTTAGAGAAAAAAATATTCATCTGTTATTAAAAGATATAGTATATTATTAAAAGGAAAAAATGCGTAAAAAGTTTGTTTTTTTCAGCTCCCCTTTTTCAAGAAAGTCCACAAAAATTTTTAAGAAGGTGGTTTTCTCTGCTCCGGTAAAGGAATAAGGGTTAGAGAAAAAAAAAATATTCATCTGTTACTAAAAGATATAGTCTGTTATTAAAGGAAAAAATGCGTAAAAAGATTGTTTTTTCAGCTCCCCTTTTTCAAGAAAGTCCACAAAAATTTTTAAGAAGGTGGTTTTCTCTGCTCCGGTAAAGGAATAAGGGTTAGAGAAAAAAAAAATATTCATCTGTTACTAAAAGATATAGTCTGTTATTAAAAGGAAAAAATGCGTAAAAAGATTGTTTTTTCAGCTCCCCTTTTTCAAGAAAGTCCACAAAAATTTTTTAAGAAGGTGGTTTTCTCTGCTCCGGTAAAGGAATAAGGGTTAGAGAAAAAAAAATATTTCATCTGTTACTAAAAGATATAGTCTGTTATTAAAAGGAAAAAATGCGTAAAAAGATTGTTTTTTCAGCTCCCCTTTTTCAAGAAAGTCCACAAAAATTTTTAAGAAGGTGGTTTTCTCTGCTCCGGTAAAGGAATAAGGGTTAGAGAAAAAAAAAATATTCATCTGTTACTAAAAGATATAGTCTGTTATTAAAAGGAAAAAATGCGTAAAAAGATTGTGTTTTTTCAGCTCCCCTTTTTCAAGAAAGTCCACAAAAATTTTTAAGAAGGTGGTTTTCTCTGCTCCGGTAAAGGAATAAGGGTTAGAGAAAAAAAATATTCATCAGTTACTAAAAGATATAGTCTATTATTAAAAGGAAAAATGCGTAAAAAGATTGTTTTTTCAGCTCCACTTTTTCAAGAAAGTCCACAAAAATTTTTAAGAAGATGGTTTTCTCTGCTCCGGTAAAGGAATAAGGGTTAGAGCAAAAAATATTCATCTGTTATTAAAAGATATACTACTACTACTACTAACAACTCATCGCAGCACCAAGCCGCCTGAGGCCAACACAGCTACGCACGCTCCACTTTTCAGCTCCACTTTTTCAAGAAAGTCCACAAAAATTTTTAAGAAGGTGGTTTTCTCTGCTTCGGTAAAGGAATAAGGGTTAGAGAAAAAAAAATATTCATCTGTTACTAAAAGATATAGTCTATTATTAAAAGGAAAAAATGCGTAAAAAGATTGTTTTTTCAGCTCCACTTTTTCCAGAAAGTCCACAAAAATTGTTAAGAAGATGGTTTTCTCTGCTCCGGTAAAGGAATAAGGGTTAGAGCAAAAAATATTCATCTGTTATTAAAAGATATAGTATATTATTAAAAGGAAAAAATGCGTAAAAAGATTGTTTTTTCAGCTCCACTTTTTCAAGAAAGTCCACAAAAATTGTCAAGAAGATGGTTTTCTCTGCTCCACGTCTAATTATTTCGGTTATTTGCTATAAATAATTGCTGTTTTTGACTGCTTTTGACAAAATTGCTGTTTTTGGCAAAACCAAAAAGGGCGCAATTCTTGTGTGAACGGAACAAATTTTATGGTGCACAATTTCAAGAAAAATGTTATTAAATTATGTGACGCCGTGGAGCCCAATTTGATGACGCCGTGGGAGCCCTGTATAACAGATTCATATTTTTGAAGCATCTGAAAGAAAAATCATAGCAAATCTCGATTGTCAGTGATGAAGTGAAGATGGGCTCAAGAAGGGATTGGGATAATTTCTGTGACCTTGATACTTTAAAGCATCCATAGGCAGGGCTGTATCCAGGATTTTCTCTTTTTGGGGAGAGGGCGGGGGTGTTTTACGCAACAATAATTTTGTAGAAAGCGGTAAGTGCGTGAAAATTGAAGTTTCGTTAATGCTAATGAAATAGAACAAAATAGGATGAAAATATAATAGTTTATGAACAAAATTAGGCTATATATTTGCTCAATAGGGGTGGGAGGGTGGAAGTAAAGTATAGTATACATTAAGTACGTAACCAAACCTAACCTAGGTACCTTTTAGTCCCCCTAAACCCCCAAAAAATAAAGTTTAAATATAGTTTCCGCAGTGAGAGAAACCTTTTATAATGCCTATCTTTGCATAGCTTCTCACTTAAGCACCGGGTATTTTTTTATCCGCATATTTTCCGCATATATATCCGCATATATATTCGCACATTATCCGCATATTCCGCACTTATCCGCATATTTTTTTCGCAATAGATCTACCGGTTTCTAAAAAGTACCAAATTTTGCTTCGGGGGGATACACAAAAAAAAAACTAAAAAAAACACATAAGAAATTTGTTTATATCCATTTTTGTTACGTTTTTACGAGTCAGATAAACATTTCATGGGGGTTCAAACCCTTTCTCCCCCCCCCTGGATACGGCCTTCTCCCTAGGCACATACTTTCGCTTCCACATTTTACCGATTATGCTGTGTGAAAATATACGGTTAATTAACAATTTAATATATAGTACCCGGTTTATTTGTGCCACGTTTTCGTTTCTTAAAAAAAGGGTTTCCGCGTCACGATTTTTCTCTTGGCGAAAAATTCACGAGGCTATTACGACACGTGACCAGAGTTTCTTTCTTGATTATTGAACATTCACTGTGGAGTTGATCTGTCTGCCGGCTCCAAGTCTTTTACTTACTCTTTAAGACTTGTTGATAGTGGGATAAATTTGAGAGGAATGAAAGGCAAAGAGGTAATTCAATTTTTATAGTGCTTAGTCCAGGAGGTGTAATTGTTATTCAGGACCAATAACTTAACTAGGCACTGGTTTGCTCTTAGAGTAGAGGTTCCAAACCGATTTTGGGCCATGCCTAGGGGTATCGTTTGGCGGGAAGGCACTTTCCCCCCAATAATTTGGAAAAATAAAGGTACAAGTGCATTAAACGTACTCTTTTATATACTGAATATGGAATGTCAAACTGGAGATGCTACAGATACCGGGACAGATACCCGCCAGACTGGTTATTTCAAGACACCGCTATTAAAAATTGGAATGCAAAGATTAGTTTTCATTGCGTTTGCGTTATTTAAACTGTTGTTTTTTGGGGTTTAGGGGGGGGGGGGGAGGGGTAAATTTTTCGCAGTTCATATTATTGACTTACGAATAAGTAAACATACCACTCGATGCCATTTTTATGCTCTTTCCAAATATAATAATCATTTTTGGTCAGAAATGAATTTTACCTCCACCCCTATATATACCAATTCAGGGTATATGTTTGCACACTAGGGGGGGGGGGTAAATTTTATTCCTGATGTAAATGAGAAATAAGTTTAAACTTTATCCCCCCCTAATGTGCAAATATATACCCTGAATTGGTATACATAGGGGTGGGGGTAAAATTCATTTCCGACCAAAAATGATTATTATATTTGGAATGAGTATAAAAAAAAGGCACCGAGTGGTATGTTTACTTATTCGTAAGTCAATAATATGAACAGCGAAAAATTTACCCACGTAGTTTAGGTTACGTATTTAATATATGCTATGCTATATCCCCCCCCCCCCTAATGTGCAAATATATAGCCCAAATTTGTTTATAAACTATTATATATTCATCCTATTTTATTTTATTTCATTAGCATTAACCAAACTTGACTTCTTTAGCAGTATATAAAAGAGTACGTCTATTGCACCAGTACCAAAATAAATTATTGTGTAGCCTATTCGGTATGGACCCCCCCCCCCCCCAATAAAAAGGCTGGAGCTTTGCCCCTGGTCATGCCCCAACTAGGCATTTCTAAAATCCTGTTGCCCGCTCGTGATATTCAAATTTTGTAAATTAGTATCTTTTTATAGGTCGTCTTCTAGGCATATTTAATACTAATGAAAAATATACACCTTTTTGTACCATTGTCAATACTATCATATATCCTTAATGCTATATAGATGCGTGTAAATGTAACATCATTCACATGAATAATTTTTTTCGAATTTAATGCTCTTAGTGTAGTCAGCTGAAGGGTGCACGTCCTGCCGCTGATCTACCAAAATATTATCATGCCCCACTGGTGGGGCCTGTGGCCCACGTTGGAAATCACGAGTCTAGACGTTCTGGGTGGGACAGTTCAACCCTGGTACCCCAGGAATGTGCACAGGGGCGAAGGGTCGGAATCCTTTGGGATTTTTGGCCATCTTTTGTTACTAATTTTAAATTTTTTTTTCAATTTCTTTTTTTTAACCATCGGCTCCCTCGAGAAAAAAAAACATTTGAGCATCCCTTTGTAGCATCTATAGATCTTTTAGCTTGAAGCACTTTTAATAGGGTCTAGACCTTTTAGGACCTGGGTTGCCAACTTTTTGGTCTATGAATGCGCCCCCTGAGCATCCAAAATTTGTCATTTTTAGCTAGAATGTGTCCATCTTGAAATCTCCAAACCTTTAGCTTTTTTTTTTACTAATTAAACTATTGACACGCTTTTTAAACTTCTTTCATAGCGGCCAGTTGACATCAAATATAATGAAAACGAAAAAAATAAATGCATAGAAAACATTCATACAAAATGACTTAGAGTGAAAGCACGAAACTCATATAAATATGTAAATTACTTACTTGGGGGAGAATCGTTACTTACGATATCTTTGGCAAAACCTGGATGCTCAAAAAAAAATATTCCAAGGAAAAGAATTACTTTGGTAAAAAATGAAATTTTTTACCAAAATAGATATCCTGTTGCGAAATGTTTCGTTTTATTTCATAAATTTACAAATGTGTCCTTTTTGCTCTTTTATGTCCCAAATTTCTACAATGTGTCGGCACATAGGAAAATTTTCTTTTGACACTTTTTTGCCCTTTTATGGCCTTGTTTGCCGGCACCTAGGAAAATGTTCTTTTGACACAAATTGTGTCCAGTTGGCAACCCTGTTTAGGACATTCCTTTTGTATTTAATTGAGAATCTTTCGAGGCACAGGTCTTATTTACTGTCGCAGTAATTTAGCTTAGGTGTTGGTTTCCTCTGAAAGTTTTTGGGTTGGATGGTTGAAACCGTTTACGGTAGCGTATAGGGTCAAATAGGCTACCGAAACAGTCTAGAGTATAGTCTATAGTACAGAATCTTTAACTCGAAGCCATTTTTATAGACCTTTGAAGTGAATCCCGTTGGAGCGTTAATGTTGTTTACAGTTATGCCAATTCACGAAAATTTCAGAGGGACGAAATGCAGTTTTCAAAACCTAGGCGGGTGGGGCGATTGTGTTTTGTTTTTTTAATCGATTCCTATAGACGAAAATATTGAAAAACGGTATTTTTCAATTATAATACCAAAACATTTTTTTTTTAATGTAGGGAAGGGGGGTCAAATGACCTCTGTCAATTGGCGCCAGTGCTTCTTTATAATATATGATCCTGCAGTAGTCTATGGACCTTTTAACATGAAGACCCCTGGATAGACCATTAAAGGGAAGCCCTTTGAAATCGGTGAAACATTGCAAGAAACCTCACAGAAAAATTTTAATTCAGAATATTTTATTTTAATCCTTGGCATGCTCGTCGATTCATCACTTATCGATAAATATAGCATAAATTTAATAAATTATAATCCACGATTATTAATAATTATGATTATAGTATGTTTTGCTTTTATAATTATATTACTATAATAAATCAGATTAAATTAAATTATCCTTGGCTAAAATTCCACCTTTGAGGTTTAGTTTTTCCATGCCATATTGTTTTGGTGATTCCAGCTTTATTCCAAATATGTTGCAATCACTAATGACTGCTACGAAACATTGGATGGGGGGTGGGAGTAATTTAAATTAATCCCTTAATTTAAACTTCAAAAATTTGTTCTGTCTGCTCTGTCATTACTGATGATTTCAACGGAATGCTAATCTTTAAATACCTTGTAATATAATGCATAGGCGGGACTAATCTGAATAAATACAGTCTTATTTGAGAATTTCTTTTCTAGCTATTTTGTAATTGCTGATTATTGAACCGGATTATTGATATTTAAATATTTTTCAATTGTTGATAAATTATGACGACATAGGGCTTGGGGGCCCATCCAAACTAATTCGTCATTGGTGCCTAACCTGGGGGTGGGGTTGGCCATCAGAATTATTATAGTAAAGTGTATGATATTATTCTAATGTTTTTTAATTACTAATGATTATTGCGAAGTGGGAGGACTGTTCCGAACGAATCTGCGGTTATCCTGTGCAATAATGTAATAACAAAATTTTATTTTATCACATTGATCAGAGCTCAGTTTAATGAATTTTTATTAAGGACTTTCATCAGTCCCTCCTGACCACAGTTTATAGAATTATCCAGTAAGTTTATCGCAGATCATTTCTGGTCTTTAGTTTCGCCACGAACAAAAAGCTCCTCCCACTTGTTTTGTGCAGTTATGTATCAGTGTGTTTGCGTCAATCAATGAGAAATGGTTACAAAATGCATTATTCGTAATAGCGGGTTTCCACTTATTTCCGATTGTTTCGCGTCCAAGAGAAATCTGACTTGTCTACCCGTGAAAAGATCTAATGCCGCTTATGTTTCTACGTTCTTCGGAGCACTTGCACCTTGGTCCGTGTTTTTTATAATGGGTGAGACAGGGAATGATCATACCGGTTAATTCTATGAACTGTGCTCCTGACACGCGCCATTTGATACACGACTTTCATTTTATACAATCCCTTTGAGTTTTCTTATAATAAGTCGCTATTTGAATTCAAAATTTTGATGTTCGCGGATTAGTTCATAGTCCGTATTTCAGACAGAAAGCATTAGAAAATTTTTATAAGAGAAAAGGCTAAAAAAAGGAGAAAGGTAATGAATTAGATAGAGGCCATTTATATGTCAAACCCTTTCATACCATTCGATAAAAATGAAACACTATAGCAAAATATTCTAAGCAACTTGACTGTCAATACATGACTATCAAAGTGTGCAATCCCTTGGGTTTTTCTTCTGATAAGTCGATATTTAAAGACAAATTTTGATTTTGGCAATTTGATTCACAGTCCGTTGTTTTGGCAGAAATGATTTACAAGGGGAAAGATAAATAAAGAATTAGGGAGTAAAGAAGATAGATATCCTTTTTGTGTCAAAATTTTTTATAGCAATCGATAGAAAATGAAAAACTATAATAAAAGCTCTATTCAACTTTTTGGGCTTACGAGCATTTCAAGCGTCATACGTAATTGAAAATTTCACTTTCTCAAGCATTTTCATACAATAATCCATTAGCCACTGAAGTGTCTCGTCACGCTTGTTGCTCTTAGAAGAGGAAATCAAAGCACCGAGAACCCTGAAAATAAAATTAAATTTTTTGAGTTGGTTTATTTGGAACCTCATACATATATCTTAAAATATTGGGAAGAAATATAAATTCATATTTTAATTAAGAAGACTGCATGTGCAGCTGTGCAGTTTTTCCCAATAGTGGGTGTCAAATTGAAAAGCAAAGAAGCGTGGGTGAAAAACAATCCAACATTTTTTCACAGGTTGTGAAATATGGTGGTTTTGGCCATCCATTTGGGCTTAAATGAAAAGAGGGTACCCTAATCAGAGGCGGTTTTAGGGGGGACAGAGAAGGCACTTGCCCAGGGTAAAAAATTTCAAATAAATAATCTAACAGTTAAATTTATGTTCTAATCTTTTAGATTCAATTTTTATTGAAATATAGTAGAGGAAGCAGTTAATAAATGAAAATAATAAATAAATTATTAATCAATAAAATAAATTAAAAAATAAAAAATAGTTAAATAATGATAACTGAATATTAATAAAAAAATAATTGAATTAAAACAATTAATAGCAATTAAATAATTCAAATAATAAACTAGAAAACAATAAAATAAATTATTTATTGATTAATAAAATAAAAAAAAGAATTGTGGGCAAAAAATTAGCAAATACAATATAAAAACATTTGCAGCCAAATAGATTAAGGGGGTGTAGCTTTTTTTGAAGGTTTAGTTGTCTTTTAAAATCAACGAACTGTTAATGTTTGAATTGTTACAGGCGAAAAACGCTATTTAATTGCTTGCCTTATTTTCATTAAGTTTTGAATACAAAATTTGACGCAAAATATTCCCCATCTTAATCAATGAAAAATTGTTCAGTTTTAGGCCTGAAATGTTGCATGTTTTGATGAAAATGATCTGCTGGTCCTCAGTGATTCTTATTGTAAGGTAGCTGTCCCGTCAATCATCCCTTCCAATTTTTCCGATATAAGTGTCGTATAAGCTAAATCATAGGCACACATGGGTCCTATTTTTCCAGGGGGGATAAACCCTGGGGCAAAAAAACTTTGTGTCCAGAAAGATTTCAGAGCAGCCCCCTAAGTTTCTTGGGGAGTGGGGCTGAACCCCTCCCAAGCTTCACCAGGCAGGAACCATGGCCCCTTGTATTCTACTCATTTCAGCTTCGTGTTAATATTGGCTATATGAAGGTAAAAGATGCTGCTAAACTTTTCATGGTAGAGATTAGTGCCAGTTTTAAAGTGGGTGTCAGAAAAGAAGATATTCAAATTCTTTCATATCTTTAGATTCCCTATTTTTGGAACCTATGCGAGTTTTTACGATACTTGGGCCCTATATGGGCCTTTAAAAGGAAACCAGTCACGAAAAACCCGTTTTTGACGGGTTAATTCAAGACACCGCTATACAGCAATACAATGCATAACGTGGTTTTCAATGCGTTTACGATATTGAAACTGTTGTTTTTTGGGGTTTAGGGGGAGAAAAAAGGTACCTAGGTTAGGTTAGGTTACGTATTTAATATATAATATGCTACCCCCCCCCCCTAATGTGCAAATATATAGCCCAAATTTATTTATAAACCATTGTATATTGATCCTATTTTATTTTATTTCATTAGCATTAACCAAACTTGACTTTTTAGGAAGGCCCATATAATGCCCAAGTATTGTTTTTACTTTATGGAGAGAACCAAGCATCCCTCCTCCCTCACCCATATGGCGTCTTTGGTAATATTTATTTTATTTGGAAAGCCTCTTCACCAGGATTTGATAAGGAAGTTGTTTATGATCATAACAGTTAGGTTATTTATTTGAAATTTTGTGCCCCTATTTTTTTTTTCTATGGGCGACAAGCCCCCTAGCATCAGTGCATGGACGTAAACATTTGCTAAATCATATATGCTACGCGTACGAGCCAAAGCAATTGGAAAACCTTTATCTGAGAGTGCGAAATAATTTGGACCGGGATATCTCAAATGTGATGTCCGCACGGGAATACTCGGAGAAAAGTAGAGCAAGCTTCGGCATGTGTGACGAATGAATACGGAAAGGATGTATGAAGATATAAAAGTCTATAGGGGGGGGGGCAGTTGAGGTTCTGGCTTCTCTTGCAACCGGAGAAAAATCTTGATAAGCCCCCCCTGTCTCACAAAATTTTCAGGCGAAAATGTTCATTTATAAACGGAATTGTTTTCAATTTATTAGTTATCTAATAATTTATCTTTTATTATTTTTAATGAGTTATTCAAATTATTGAATTATTATTAATTATTTCAACTTTATTATCTTAATAATTATTATTTAATTAAGTTTTGTTTTTTGAATTATTTTTATATTATTAATTAATTAAAAATTTATTAATCATTTTCATTTATTAACTGCGCCCTCTACTTTATTTTAATAAAAATGAAATTTCAAGATTGCAAAATTATTATATCTGTTAGATTATTTATTTGAAATTTTTCCTCAGAGGGGGGCTCATAATTTCTTGAACATGGTTGCCATCCTCTGTCCTTTATCTCCGGTTTCAGTTATTTTTTTTCCAAGGGGCATTCTTTCCTACAGTAAAAATTATGCTATGGCTAGGTGAAATCTGTCTTCACTAGAATTTAGAAAAGCTGTAAATTGGTTTGTTAGTTTTGTTGAAGCAAAAGAGGCAAACGATGACATAATTTTGGCGTGCATATGGTTTTAATGATACATTCTGTAGTTTATTGACTTCTGGATGGTTGCCTAGTAATTTTTTGGTACTGATATCAATTCTTGACTTTTATTTAGTTGTTAAAACTTTTTAATTTCTTGTTTAAATGAGATGTTTCCAAAAATCGTATGCTGATGAGTTTGTATGTATATGAGCTGTGTGAAAAAGGGGGTTCGATCCCATTTGTTAATGCTATAACAAAAGATTATCTTTTCTTCTTTATACCTCAAATTAGGTATTTTTGCTCTAAGACAACAATGCCTTTCTAACAAAAATGAATGAAAGTTCAAATGGGGATTAGTCCCTTAATTAGCTAAAACAGATACAAAATAACTGGACATTTCGACCACATACAGCTTTGATCTTAGTAGGGAGGCCTCATGAGTTACTACGAGTACATAATTCGGTTATCAAAAGAATGTATCTTCTCAAGGTCAATCAGGGGCTGTTTCTAAGTGTATTGAATCCGGGGCTAAGTGACGTCAGATTATTGATCCGCTAACGGGACACATGTCTCTTTCTAAGCCAATACTACGAGTACATAATTTATTCATGGTTTATTGATCCACGAAGGGGGACAGATTTTTGAGAAATTGATTGCATAATCGACTAGGACAAGAGGGGAAGTAGATTTCTGGGAAATTGATTTGCATAATCGGCGGGAATTATTGATCAACGAAGGGGAATTAAGAAACAATATGGCTTCTTTGATCATTGATCATAGGAATGAGGGATAAATGGTCTTTAGTGACAGAGATAAATTAATATTCTATTTTTTTAAATATGGCTTCTCAGGTCATTAGACTTAGCGATAAATTAATATTCTATCGAAGCCTTAATAGAGTAACCAAGAACACCTTAGAGATGAAGAGATTAACGCGGGAATTTTTTCATGGGAATTTCAAATGTGAGAGCGCAGGGATGCCAAAACAAAACACGCAGAAATTACGTTTAGGGATTATTTGGGCGAAACCGTTTGAGACATTTTAGAAGATGATTTGGACGAAACCGTTCGAGGCATTTTAGAAGATGATTTGGGCGAAACAGTTTGAGATATTTTAGAAGATGATTTAGAAGATGATTTGGGGTGAAACTCTGTGGTCGTTATAATACACAAGTTCCATTTGAACAGTGTTGTGAGGTCCCCTACCCCAACCTGGACCCCCAAAGGGCCCCCCGGGCCCCCAAAGGCCCCCCCCCCCATTTTTTAATACTTTTTTTGTGCACTTGAGACACAGAAGGGCCCCCACATTTCAAAAGGCTTTATTATATCTTTTCAGAACAAGTTCCATTCTTAATATCCTTCTTAAACCCGATTTTACAAGTTGAAGTACTCATCCTTTTCACCAACAACTTTACTTTACAGCTTTTTGAACACTCCAACACCAAATAATACTTTTCAAAGGCTTTATTATATCTTTTCAGAACAAGTTCTTTACGTAATGTCCCTCCTAAACCCATTTTACAAGTTGAAGTACTCATCCTTTTCACACACAACTTTATCTTACGGCTTTTTACATAACCCAACACCAAGCAATACTTTTCAAAAAGGCATTATTATATTATTTCAGCACAAGTTCTTTTCTTAATGTCCCTCCTAAACCAATTTACAAGTTGAAGTACCCATCCTTTTCACCCACATACAAACAGAGATAGACAGGCACTTTACACATACAAACCAACAAAGACATACACTTCAGACATACAAACCAACAAAGACAAACACTTCAGTCATCCACACAGAGAAAGACAGGCACTTTAGACATACAAACCATCAAAGACAGACACTTCAGACATACAAACCAACAAAGACAAAATCTTCAGACATACAAAAAGAGAAAGACAGACACTTTAGACATACAAACCAACAAAGACAGACACTTCAGACATACAAACCAACAAAGACAAAATCTTCAGACATACAAACAGAGAAAGACAGGCACTTTAGACATACAAACCAACAAAGACAGACACTTCAGACTTACAAACCAACAAAGACAAACACTTCAGACATACAAACAGAGAAAGGTAGGCACTTTAGACATACAAACCAACAAAGACAGACACTTCAGACATACAAACCAGCAAAAACAAACACTTCAGACATACAAACAGAGAAAGACAAACACTTTAAACATACAAACAGAGAAAGACAAACACTTTAGACATACAAACAAAGAAAGACAGGCACTTTAGACATACAAACCAACAAAGACAGACACTTCAGACATACAAACCAACAAAGACAGACACTTCAGACATACAAACAGAGAAAAACAAACACTTCAGACATACAAACAGAGAAAGACAAACACTTTAGACATGCAAACAGAGAAAGACAGACACTTCAGACATGCAAACAGAGAAAGACAAGCACTTTAGACATACAAACAGGGAAAGACAAGCACTTTAGACATACAAACCAACAAAGACAGATACTTCAGACTTACAAACCTACAAAGACCTACACTTCATACATACAAACCAACAAAGACAGACACTTCACACATACAAACCAACAAATACAAACATTTCAGACATACGAAGAGAGATAGACCAACATTTTAGACATACAAACCAACAAAGACAGACACTTCAGACATGTAAACCAACAAAGACATACACTTCAGACATACAAACCAACAAAGGCAAACACTTAAGACATACAAACAGAGAAAGACAAATACTTTAGACATACAAACCAACAAAGACAGACACTTCAGACATACAAACCAATAAAGTCATGCAGTTTAGACATACAAACCAACAAAGACATGCAGTTTAGACATACAAACCAGCAAAGACAGACACTTTAGACATACAAACAGAGAAAGACATGTACTATAGATATACAAACCAACAAAGACAGACACTATAAACATACAAACCAACAAAGACAAACGCTTCAGACATACAAACCAACAAAGGCAATCACTTCAGACATACAAACCAACAAAGACAAACACTTCAGTCATACAATCAGAGAAAGACAGATACATTAGACATACGAACCAACAAAGACAGGAACTTCAGACATACAAACAACAAAGACAAACACTTCAGACATACAAACCAACATAGATAGACACTTCAGACATGCAAACCAACAAAGACAAGCACTTCAGACATACAAACAGAGAAAGACAGGCACTTCAGACATACAAACAGAGAAAGACAGACACTTCAGATATACAAACCAAAAAGACAGGCACTTTAGACATACAAACAGAGAAAGACATACACTATAGACATACATACCAACAAAGACAGACACTATAGACATACAAACCAACAAAGACAAACACTTCAGACATACAAACCCACAAAGACAAACACTTCATACATACAAACAGAGAAAGACAGACACTTTAGACATACAAACAGAGAAAAACATGCACCTTAGACATACAAACATAGAATGACAAACGCTTAAGACATAAAAACCAACAAAGACAGATACTTCAGACATACAAACCAACAAAGACAGATACTGCAGACATACAAACTGACAAAGATAGACACTTCAGACTTACAAACAGAGAAAGACATGCACTTTAAACATACAAACCAACAAAGACAGACACTTCAGACTTACAAACCAACAAAGACAAACACTTCAGACATACAAACCAACAAAGATTGACACTTCAGACATACAAACCAAAAAGACAAACACTTCAGAAATACAAACAGAGAAAGACAGGCGCTTTAGACATACAAACCAACAATTACAAACACTTCAGACATAAACCAACAAAGACAAACACTTCAGACATACAAACAGAGAAAGACAGACAATTTAGACATACAAACCAACAAAGACAGACACTTCAGACATACAAACCAATATAGATAGACACTTCAGACATACAAACCAACAAAGACAAGCACTTCAGACATACAAACAGAGAAAGACAGGCATTTCAGACATACAAACAGAGAAAGACACACACTTCAGACATACAAACAGAGAAAGACAGACACTTCAGACATACAAACCAAAAAAGACAGGCACTTTAGACATACAAACAGAGATAGACATACACTATAGACATACAACCAACAAAGACAGACACTATAGACATACAAACCAACAAAGACAAACACTTCAGACATACAAACAGAGAAAGACAGACACTTCAGACATACAAACCAACAAAGACAGGCACTTTAGATATACAAACAGAGAAAGACATACACTATAGACATACAAACCAACAAAGACAGACACTATAGACATACAAACCAACAAAGACAAACACTTCAGACATACAAACAGAGAAAGGCAGGCACTTCAGACATACAAACCAACAAAGACAAACGCTTCAAACATACAAACAGAGAAAGACAGATACTTTAGACATACAAACCAACAAAGACAGACACTTCAGACATAAAAACCAACAAAGACAAACACTTCAGACATACAAACAGAGAAAGACAAGCACTTTAGACATACAACCAACAAAGACAGACACTTCAGACATACAAACCAACAAAGGTAGACACTTCAGACCATCAAAGACAAACACTTCAGACATACAAACAGAGAAAGACAGGCACTTTAGACATACAAACCAACAAAGACAGACACTTCAGACATACAAATCAACAAAGACAAACACTTCAGACAACCAACAAAGACAAACACTTCTTTGTCTAGGCCTAGTTTTTCGAGCTTGTCTCCCCATGGGCCTGTGTCAATTATATACATGTATATGTTAATAATAAAATGATTGAACTTGAAAAAAATGATTGAACTTCAGACATACAAACAGAGAAAGACAAACACTTTAGACATGCAAACCAACAAAGACAAACACTTTAGACATACAAACCAACAAAGACAAACACTTTAGACATACAAACAGAGAAAGACAATCACTTTAGACATACAAACAGAGAAAGACAGACACTTCAGACATACAAACATGGAAAGACAAACACTTTATACATACAAACAGAGAAAGACAAGCACTTTAGACATTAGACATACAAACAAAGACAGACACTTCAGACATACAAACCAACAAAGACAAAAACTTCAGACATACAAACAGAGAAAGACAAACACTTTAGACATACAAACAGAGAAAGACAGACACTTCAGACATACAAACAGAGAAAGACAAACACTTTAGACATACAAACAGAGAAAGACAGGTACTTTAGACATACAAACCAACAAAGAAAGACACTTCAGACGTACAAACCAACAAAGACAAACACTTCAGATATACAAACAGAGAAAGACATGGCACTTTAAACATACAAACCAACAAAGACAGACACTTCAGACATACAAACCAACAAAGACAAACACTTCAGACATACATACAGAGAAAAACAAATACTTTAGACATACAAAAAGAGAAAGACAGACACTTTAGACATACAAACAGAGAAAGACAAACACTTTAGACATACCGATAGAGAAAGACATGCACTTTAGACATACAAACCAACAAAGACAGACAGTTCAGACATAAAAACCAACAAAGACAAACACTTCAGACATACACTTCAGACTGTTTGTATGTCTAAAGTGTTTTTCTTTCTCTGTTTGTGTGTCTGAAGTGTCTGTCTTTCTCTGTTTGTATGTCTAAAGTGTTTCTCTTTCTCTGTCTGTATGTCTGATGTGTTTGTCTTTGTTGGTTTGTATGTCTGAAGTTTCTCTCTTTCTCTGTTTGTATGTCTAAAGTGTTTGTCTTTCTCTGTTTGTGTGTCTAAAGTGTTTGTCCTTCTCTGTTTGTATGTCTAAAGTGTCTGTCTTTCTCTGTTTGTATGTCTAAAGTGCTTGTCTTTCTCTGTTTGTATGTCTGAAGTGTTTGTCTTTGTTGGTTTGTATGTCTGAAGTGTCTGTCTTTGTTGGTTTGTATGTCTAAAGTGCCATGTCTTTCTCTGTTTGTATGTCTGAAGTGTTTGTCTTTGTTGGTTTGTACGTCTGAAGTGTCTGTCTTTGTTGGTTTGTATGTCTAAAGTACCTGTCTTTCTCTGTTTGTGTGTCTAAAGTGTTTGTCTTTCTCTGTTTGTATGTCTGAAGTGTCTGTCTTTCTCTTTTTGTATGTCTAAAGTGTTTGTCTTTCTCTGTTTGTATGTCTGAAGTGTTTGTCTTTGTTGGTTTGTATGTCTGAAGTGTCTGTCTTTGTTTGTATGTCTAATGTCTAAAGTGCTTGTCTTTCTCTGTTTGTATGTCTAAAGTGTTTGTCTTTCTATGTTTGTATGTCTGAAGTGTTTGTCTTTGTTGGCTTGAATGTCTGAAATGTCTGTCTTTGTTAGTTTGTATGTCTAAAGTGCCTGTCTTTCTCTGTTTGTATTTCTGAAGTGTTTGTCTTTGTTGGTTTGTATGTCTGAAGGGTCTGTTATTGTTAGTTTGTATGTCTAAAGTGCATGTGTCTTCTGTTTGTATGTCTGAAGTGTTTGTCTTTGTTGGTTTGTATGTATGAAGTGTCAGTCTTTGTAGGTTTGTAAGTCTGAAGTATCTGTCTTTGTTGGTTTGTATGTCTGAAGTGCTTGTCTTTCTCTGTTTGTATGTCTAAAGTGCTTGTCTTTCTCTGTTTGTATGTCTGAAGTGTCTGTCTTTCTCTGTTTGTATGTCTAAAGTGTTTTTCTTTCTCTGTTTGTATGTCTGAAGTGTTTGTCTTTCTCTATTTGTGTTTCTGAAGTGCCTGTCTTAGTTGGTTTGTATGTCTGGAGTGTCTGTCTTTGTTGGTTTGAATGTCTAAAGTGCCTGTCTTTCTCTGTTTTTTATGTCTGAAGTGTCTGTATTTGTTGGTTTGTATGTCTAAAGTGTTTGTCTTTTCTCTGTTTTTATGTCTAAAGTGTTTGTCTTTCTCTGTTTGTATGTCTGAAGTGTTTGTCTTTGCTGGTTTATATGTCTGAAGTGTCTGTCTTTGTTGGTTTGTATGTCTAAAGTGCTTGTCTTTCTCTGTTTGTATGTCTGAAGTGTTTGTCTTTGCTGGTTTGTATGTCTGAAGTTTCTGTCTTTGTTGGTTTGTATGTCTAAAGTGCCTGTCTTTCTCTGTTTGTATGTCTGAAGTGTTTGTCTTTGTTGGTTTGTAAGTCTGAAGTGTCTGTCTTTGTTGGTTTGTATGTCTAAAGTGCCCGTCTTTCTCTGTTTGTTTGTCTGAGGTGTTTGTCTTTGTTGGTTTTTATGTCTGAAGTGTCTGTCTTTGTTTGTTTGTATGTCTAAAGTGCCTGTCTTTCTCTGTTTGTATGTCTGAAGTGTTTGTCTTTGTTGGTTTGTATGTCTGAAGTGTCTGTCTTTGTTGGTTTGTATGTCCAAAGTGCCTGTCTTTCTCTGTTCGTATGTGGGTGAAAAGGATGGGTACTTCAACTTGTAAATTGGTTTAGGAGGGACATTAAGAAAAGAACTTGTTCTGAAATAATATGCCTTTTGCCTTTTTGAAAAGTATTGCTTGGTGTTGGGGTATGTAAAAAGCCGTAAGGTAAAGTTGTGTGTGAAAAGGATGAGTACTTCAACTTGTAAAGTGGGTTTAGGAGGGACATTACGTAAAGAACCTGCTCTGAAAAGATATAATAAAGCCTTTGAAAAGTATTGTTTGGTGTTTGAGTGTGTTCAAAAAGCTGTAAAGTAAAGTTGTGGGTGAAAAGGATGAGTACTTCAACTTGTAAAATTGGGTTTAAGATAGATATTAAGAAAGGAACTTGTTCTGAAAAGATATAATAAAGCCTTTTGAAATGTGGGGGCCCTTCTGTGTCTCAATTGCACAAAAAAGTATTAAAAAAATATGCAGGGGGGTCTTTGGGGGCCCGAGGGGCCTTTGGTGGCCCGGGGGCATTTGGAGATCCGGGGACCCTTTGGGCACCCGGGGGCCTTAGGGGGCCCACGGGCCCGGGGGCCTTTGGGGGCCCGGGGGCCTTTGGGGGCTCGGGGGCCTTTGGGGGCTCGGGGGGCATTTGGGGGCTCGGGGGCCTTTGGGGGCCAGGGGGGCCCTTTGGGGTTGTAGTAGGGGACCTCACGACACTGTTCAAATGGAACTTGGGTATTATGACGACCACAGAGTTTCACCCCAAATCATCTTGCAAATCATCTTCTAAAATATCTCAAACTGTTTTCGCCCAAATCATCTTCTAAAATGTCTCAAACGGTTTCGTCCAAATCATCTTCTAAAATGTCTCAAACGGTTTCGCCCAAATAATCCCTAAACGTAATTTCTGCGTGTTCCTTTTGTTTTGGCATCCCTACGCTGTCACATTTGAAATTCCCATGAAAAAATCTCTTCATCACTAAGGTGTTCTTGGTTACTCTATTAAGGCTTCGATAGAATATTAATTTATCGCTAAGTCTAATGACCTGAGAAGCCATAAAAAAATTGAATATTAATTTATCTCTGTCACTAAAGACCATTTATCCCTCAGACCTAAACATCAAAGAAGCCATATTGTTTCTTAATTCCCCTTCGTTGATCAATAATTCCTCACCGATTATGCAAATCAATTTCCCAGAAATCTACTTCCCCTCTTGTCCTAGTCGATTATGCAATCAATTTCTCAGAAATATGTCCCCCTTCGTGGATCAAAAAAACATGAATAAATTATGTACTCATAGTATTAGCTTAGAATGAGACACGTGTCCCGTTAGCGGATCAATAATCTGACGTCACTTAGCCCCGAGTCAATACACTTAGAAACAGCCCCTGATTGACCTTGAGAAGATACATTCTTTTGATCTACGAATTATATACTCGTAGTAACTCATGAGGGCTCCCCTACTGATCTTCAGCGGAGTATTTTCTGATGATGATGACCACTGTTGTATGTGGTCGAAATATCCAAATTTGTTGTTTCTGTTTGATACTCTCTAATTAAAAGACTTATCCCCATTTGAACTCTTATTTGTAAGTCTATCTTTAGATAGGTAGGTTAGATTTTGCGAATGAAGGAAGCAAGGTTTGAAAAATCGTAGTTTTTGGCCATCCATCTGAGGCTTAACGAAATGAAGGTGTCCTAATGAGAGGCGGATTTAGGGGAGGGGGGGGGGCTTGCCCCGGATTATTAATTAATAAAATGAAAATAAATTAAAATTAAAAATAATTAAATAACGTTTATTAAATAATAGCAATTAAAATAATTAAATTAAATTAATTTAACAATTTAAAAAATAAATTGAACATAATAAAAAATAAACTATCAATTAATTAATAAATCAATTAATCTTAATAATTAATGAAGAAAATAATTTTGTTAATAAATGAAAATGCTGTTGAAATTATGCCCGAAAATTTCGTGGGAGACGGGGCTTGGGCGCTAATCAAGATTTTGCACCGGGCGCAAGAGAGACCATAACCGCCAGTGGTCCTAATAAGAAAGGATTAGATAAGAAAATATTTAAAAGAACTTGGAAATTTCGCGGGAGTGTGTGTGTGTGTGAAGTTTCACTTTGTGGTCTAGGCTTTCTGTTTATTGATTAAGAAAGCGGGATCAAACCACTTATTTGGAAAGTCTATTGTTTGATGTATGTTGAGTCAAACTAGTGCCTATGGCTGTCATTGACAATTGCTGTCGGTGACTTTTAACATCCTCCGCCTTTCGAAGCGCTCAGGTTCCAGAACCAAACTCGACCACTATCTATGTGCTTATAATGCCCTAAAATTATCAACTTACATTGAGCTCGGTTTGACTTCAAACTTAATCGTGAGTAATCTTCCCAGTAGCCTAATAGTATTCTAGCATCCAATCACAACAATCGGCCACTTTTCTTCATATTTCCTTACTCTATGCTATATATATATATATATATATATATATATATATATATATATATATATATATATATATATATATATATATATATATATATATATATATATATATATATATATAGTATATATATATATATATATATATATATATATATATATATATATATATATATGACGTAGATAATTTTGGAGACCACATTGCCTTTCCATGACGATAAATAAAAGTTCAAATAGGGTTAAAATCCCTTTAATAGACTGTATTTGACAAATAGACACCAGTTTTATTACTGATGACGGTCACTGCATATGTGAGTAGAAAGGCCTCAGGAGGTCCGAACAGGACCACGTGGTTTATGGTTTTCTCACTGAGAATGAAAAAACAGAATTTTTCTCACTTGAAAAAAACAGGAATTTTCTCACTTTGATGGATGTTTTCTTGGACGGTTATGTGTGTTGGTCAATTTATTTGATGTTTTTCATGGATGTCAACAGCAATTCATGTCTGTTTTATGGTTTTTGTCAGTGAGAATGAAAAAACAGGAACTTTCTCACTTTAATGGATGTCAACAGCAATTTATGTATGTTTTATGGTTTTTGTCAGTGAGAATGGAAAAACAGTATTTTTCTCACTTTGATGGATTATCGAGTCTAACGGGGACAGGGTCAATGACCTCTTTTTTCCAAGGTCGATTTGCTGATATTGATGTTTTGGCCAAGTGCACGCTCGAGGCGAATGTCAAGGTGTCCAGGAATTTGGAACACCTGTGCTGTCGACCTCAATTCCCCTTTCGTGAATCAATAATTCCCTTAAAACAACAAATTAATTCCCCTTTCTTGACAGATCAGTCAACCAATGACATCATCTGTCTGACCTTATAAATTTTCGCCTAGAAACGATTCTCCAGGAATAGATCCAAGTCATTAATGTCTTTGCCTCGGAAACAATTCTACTGGTCGAACTCCAAAAGATATTAATAAACATTGCCATGGAAACAATTCTCCAAGAAACATCTTAGCGATGAATAGATTAACACGGGAATCAGGTTTCTTAGTAATTTCAAATGTGACAGCGCAGAGATGCCAAAACAAAAGGAACACGCTGAAGTTACGATTAGGGGTTATTTGAGCGAAACCGTTTTATACATTTTAGGGACTTATTTCGGCGAGAACAGTTAGAGACATTTTAAAAGATGATTTTAAAAGAAGATTTTAGAAGAGGATTTGAGGGTGAAACTCTGTGGTCGTTATACTACAAAAGTTCCATTTGAACAGTGTTGTGAGGTCCTCTACCCCAACCCCAAAGGGTCCTCATACCCCACCCCAACCCCGAAGGGTCCTCATACCCCACCCCAACCCCGAAGGAAGCCCCCGGTCCTCAAAGGTCCACCGGGCTCCCAAAGGACCACCCGGCCCTCAAGGGTCCCCCAGACCCCCAAAGGACCCCCCGGGCCCCAAAGGGCCCTCCCCCTTGGCCCCCAAAGGGCCCCTCCCCTCCATCTCCCTCTCTCTCCTCCCCCCTCCTCACCTTCCCCTTCCCCTCCCCTCCTCCCCCTCCCCTCCTCCCCCTCCCCTCCTCCTCCCCATACCCTACTCCCCTCCCCTTCACTCCCCCATTTTTTAATATTTTTTTTGTGCATTGAGACACAGAAGTACCCCCTCCCCCGGCCCCCCCCAAGGGCCCCCGGCGCCCCAAAGGCCTGATTTTTCAAAGTTCATTTTGAATTTCTTTCGTTGAAAAGCAAGAGTTGGAATATTTCAGTAGTGTTTGGTTGTGGTTTACCTTGTCACAGTTACATTTTTCTTGATTTTTCAAAGTTCATTTTGAATTTCTTTCATTGAAATGCAAGAGTTGGAATATTTCAGTAGTGTTTTGTTGTGGTTTACCATGTCACAGTTACATTCTCTTGATTTTTCAAAGTTCATTTTGAGTTTCTTTCTTTGAAATGCAAGAGTTGGATTATTTCAGTAGTGTTTTGTCTTGGTTTACCATGTCAAAGTTACATTCTCTTGATTTTTCAAAGTTCATTTTGAATTTCTTTCGTTGAAATGCAAGAGTTGGAATATTTCAGCAGTGTTTGGTTGTGGTTTACCTTGTCACAGTTACATTTTCTTGATTTTTCAAAGTTCATTTGAATTTCTTTCATTAAAATGCAAGAGTTGGAATATTTCAGTAGTGTTTCCTCGTGGTTTACCTTGCCACAGTTACATTCTCTTGATTTTTCAAAGATCATTTGGATTTCTTTCGTTGAAATGCAAGAGTTGGAATATTTCAGTAGTGTTTTGATGTGGTTTACATTGTCACAGTTACATTCTCTTGATTTTTCAAAGTTCATTTTGGATTTCTTTCATTGAAATGCAAGAGTTGGAATATTTCAGTGGTGTTTTGTCGTGGTTTACCTTGTCACAGTTACATTCTCTTGATTTTTCAAAGTTCATTTTGGATTTCTTTCGTTGAAATACAAGAGTTGGAATATTGCAGTAGTGTGTTGTCGTGGTTTACCATGTCACACTTACATTCTCTTGATTTTTCAAAGTTCATTTTGAATTTCTTTCATTGAAATGCAAGAGTTGGAATATTTCAGTAGTGTGTTGTCGTGGTTTACCATGTCACAGTTACATTCCCTTAATTTTTCAAAGTTCATTTTGAATTTCCTTTGTTGAAAAGCATTGGTTGTGGTTTACCTTATCACAGTTACATTCTCTTGATTTTTCAAAGTTCATTTTGAATTTCTTTCATTGAAATGCACGAGTTGGAATATTTCAGTAGTGTTTTGTCGTGGTTTACCTTGTCACAGTTACATTCTCTTGATTTTTCAAAGATCATTTTGGATTTCTTTCGTTGAAATGCAAGAGTTGGAATATTTCAGTAGAGTTTTGATGTGGTTTACAGTGTCACAGTTACATTCTCTTGATTTTTCAAAGTTCATTTTGAATTTCTTTCATTGAAATGCAAGAGTTGGAATATTTCAGTAGTGTTTTCTCGTGGTTTACCTTGTCACAGTTACATTCTCTTGATTTTTCAAAGATCATTTTGGATTTCTTTCGTTGAAATGCAAGAGTCGGAATATTTCAGTAGTGTTTTGATGTGGTTTACCTTATCACAGTTGCATTCTCTTGATTTTTCAAAGTTAATTTTGAATTTCTTTCATTGAAATGCACGAGTTGGAATATTTCAGTAGTGTTTTGTCGTGGTTTACCTTGTCACAGTTACATTCCCTTGATTTTTTAAAGTTCATTTTCTATTCCTTCGTTGAAATGCAAGAGTTGGAATATTGCAGTAGTGTTTTGTCATGGTTTACCTTGTCACAGTTACATTCTCTTAATTTTTTCAAAGTTCATTTTGAATTTCTTATGTTGAAAAAGCAAGAGTTGGAATATTTCAGTAGTGTTTTGTTGTGGTTTACCTTGTCACAGTTACATTCTCTTGATTTTTCAAACTTCATTTTGAGTTTCTTTCATTGAAATGCAAGAGTTGGAATATTTCAGTAGTGTTTTGTTGTGGTTTACCTTGTCACAGTTACATTCTCTTGATTTTTCAAAGTTCATTTTGAGTTTCTTTCATTGAAATGCAAGAGTTGGATTATTTCAGTAGTGTTTTGTCATGGTTTACCTTGTCAAAGTTACATTCTCTTGATTTTTCAAAGTTCATTTTGAATTTCTTTCGTTGAAATGCAAGAGTTGGATTATTTCAGTAGTGTTTGGTTGTGGTTTACCTTGTCACAGTTACATTTTCTTGATTTTTCAAAGTTCATTTCGGTTTTCTTTCATTGAAATGCAAGAGTTGGAATATTTCAGTAGTGTTTTCTCGTGGTTTACCTTGTCACAGTTACATTCTCTTGATTTTTCAAAGTTCATTTTGGATTTCTTTCGTTGAAATGCAAGAGTTGGAATATTTCAGTAGCGTTTTGTCGTGGTTTACCTTGTCACAGTTACATTCTCTTGATTTTTCAAAGTTCATTTTGAATTTCTTTCATTGAAATGCAAGAGTGGGATTATTTCAGTAGTGTTTTGTTGTGGTTTACCATGTCACAGTTACATTCCCTTGATTTTTCAAAGTTCATTTTCAATTTCCTTCGTTGAAATGCAAGAGTTGGAATATTGCAGTAGTGTTTTGGTGTAGTTTACCTTATCACAGTTACATTCTCTTAATTTTTCAAAATTCATTTTGAATTTCTTTCGTTGAAATGCAAGAGCTGGAATATTTCAGTAGTGTTTTGTTTTTGGTTTACCTTATCACAGTTACATTCTCTTGATTTTTCAAAGTTCATTTGAATTTCTTTATTGAAATGCAAGAGTTGGAATATTTCAGTAGTGTTTTGTTGTGGTTTACCTTGTCACAGTTACATCCTCTTAATTTTCAAAATTCATTTTGAATTTCTATCGTTGAAATGCAAGAGCTGGAATATTTCAGTAGTGTTTTGTTGTGGTTTACCTTATCACAGTTACATTTTCTTGATTTTTCAAAGTTCATTTTGAATTTCTTTTATTGAAATGCAAGAGTTGGAATATTTCAGTAGTGTTTTGTCGTGGTTTACCTTGTCAGAGTTACATTTTCATGATTTTTCAAAGTTCATTTTGAATTTCTTTCGTTGAAATGCAAGAGTTGGAATATTTCAGTAGAGTTTTGATGTGGTTTACAGTGTCACAGTTACATTCTCTTGATTTTTCAAAGTTCATTTTGAATTTCTTTCATTGAAATGCAAGAGTTGGAATATTTCAGTAGTGTTTTCTCGTGGTTTACCTTGTCACAGTTACATTCTCTTGATTTTTCAAAGATCATTTGGATTTCTTTCGTTGAAATGCAAGAGTCGGAATATTTCAGTAGTGTTTTGATGTGGTTTACCTTATCACAGTTGCATTCTCTTGATTTTTCAAAGTTAATTTTGAATTTCTTTCATTGAAATGCACGAGTTGGAATATTTCAGTAGTGTTTTGTCGGTGGTTTACCTTGTCACAGTTACATTCCCTTGATTTTTTAAAGTTCATTTTCGATTTCCTTCGTTGAAATGCAAGAGTTGAATATTGCAGTAGTGTTTTGCCATGGTTTACCTTGTCACAGTTACATTCTCTTAATTTTTCAAAGTTCATTTTGAATTTCTTATGTTGAAAAGCAAGAGTTGGAATATTTCAGTAGTGTTTTGTTGTAGTTTACCTTGTCACAGTTACATTCTCTTGATTTTTCAAACTTCATTTTGAGTTTCTTTCATTTCATTGAAATGCAAGAGTTGGAATATTTCAGTAGTGTTTTGTTGTGGTTTACCTTGTCACAGTTACATTCTCTTGATTTTTCAAAGTTCATTTTGAGTTTCTTTCATTGAAATGCAAGAGTTGGATTATTTCAGTAGTGTTTTGTCATGGTTTACCTTGTCAAAGTTACATTCTCTTGATTTTTCAAAGTTCATTTTGAATTTCTTTCGTTGAAATGCAAGAGTTGGATTATTTCAGTAGTGTTTGGTTGTGGTTTACCTTGTCACAGTTACATTTTCTTGATTTTTCAAAGTTCATTTCGGTTTTCTTTCATTGAAATGCAAGAGTTGGAATATTTCAGTAGTGTTTTCTCGTGGTTTACCTTGTCACAGTTACATTCTCTTGATTTTTCAAAGTTCATTTTGGATTTCTTTCGTTGAAATGCAAGAGTTGGAATATTTCAGTAGCGTTTTGTCGTGGTTTACCTTGTCACAGTTACATTCTCTTGATTTTTCAAAGTTCATTTTGAATTTCTTTCATTGAAATGCAAGAGTGGGATTATTTCAGTAGTGTTTTGTTGTGGTTTACCATGTCACAGTTACATTCCCTTGATTTTTCAAAGTTCATTTTCAATTTCCTTCGTTGAAATGCAAGAGTTGGAATATTGCAGTAGTGTTTTGGTGTAGTTTACCTTATCACAGTTACATTCTCTTAATTTTTCAAATTCATTTTGAATTTCTTTCGTTGAAATGCAAGAGCTGGAATATTTCAGTAGTGTTTTATTGTTGGTTTACCTTATCACAGTTACATTCTCTTGATTTTTCAAAGTTCATTTGAATTTCTTTTATTGAAATGCAAGAGTTGGAATATTTCAGTAGTGTTTTGTTGTGGTTTACCTTGTCACAGTTACATCCTCTTAATTTTTCAAAATTCATTTTGAATTTCTATCGTTGAAATGCAAGAGCTGGAATATTTCAGTAGTGTTTTGTTGTGGTTTACCTTATCACAGTTACATTTTCTTGATTTTTCAAAGTTCATTTTGAATTTCTTTTATTGAAATGCAAGAGTTGGAATATTTCAGTAGTGTTTTGTCGTGGTTTACCTTGTCAGAGTTACATTTTCATGATTTTTCAAAGTTCATTTTGAATTTCTTTCGTTGAAATGCAAGAGTTGGAATATTTCAGTAGTGTTTTGTTGTGGTTTAACTTGTCACAGTTACATTTTCTTGACTTTTAAAAGTTCATTTCGGTTTTCTTTCGTTGAAATGCAAGAGTTGGAATATTCAGTAGTGTTTTGTCGTGGTTTACCTTGTCACAGTTACATTCTCTTGATTTTTCAAAGTTCATTTTGGATTTCTTTCGTTGAAATGCAACAGTTGGAATATTTCAGTAGCGTTTTTTTTCGTGGTTTAGCTTGTCACAGTTACATTCTCTTGATTTTTCAAAGTTCATCTTGAATTTCTTTCATTGAAATGCAAGAGTGGGATTATTTCAGTAGTGTTTTGCCGTGGTTTACCATGTCACAGTTACATTCCCTTGATTTTTCAAAGTTCATTTTGGATTTCTTTCATTGAAATGCAAGAGTTGGAATATTTTAGTAGTGTTTTGTTGTGGTTTACCTTGTCACACTTACATTCTCATGATTTTTTCAAAGTTCATTTTGGATTTCTTTCATTGAAATGCAAGAGTTGGAATATTTCAGTAGTGTTTTGTCGTGGTTTACCTTATCACACTTACATTCTATAGATTTTTCAAATTCATTTGAATTTCTTTCATTGAAATGCATGAGTTGGAATATTTCAGTAGTGTTTTGTTGTGGTTTACCTTGTCACACTTACATTTTCTTGATTTTTCAAAGTTCATTTTGGATTTTTTTCATTGAAATGCAAGAGTTGGAATATTTCAGTAGTGTTTTGTCGTGGTTTACCTTGTCACAGTTACATTCTCTTGATTTTTCAAAGTTCGTTTTGGATTTATCTCGTTGAAGTGCAAGAGTTGAATTATTTCAGTAGTATTTTGTCGTGGTTTACCTTGTCACAGTTACATTCTCTGCATACTGCATGCATTGTAGAATGTCTTTTTCTGAATCCAAATTGAGTTTCCGCGAGAAATCCATATAGATTTAGATGGTTATACAATCGTCTGTGCATAACCTTTTCATATAGCTTTGAAAACAAAGACAACATCGAAATCGGTCTCCAGTTGGAAGGATGTATCTTCAAACCTCCTTTATGCAAAGGGATGACCTTGGCCTCTTTTAATCGTGAAGGAGACTCACCCTTTTCAGCGGTAAGTTAATCAAATATACAAGGCAGGGCAGAAAATATACCATTACTAACTTAAAAGTTTGCAGATTGAGACCATCACTCCCAGACGAATTTGACTTTATCAATCCTATCATTTGATTCATCTCCTCCAGATTATTTTCAGAACTGTTCATGTCTACCCCGCAGCGAAGGACAATCGTGCTTCGTTTCAAGCACGAATCGTTTCATTACGAACTTTTTTAAAGTCATTGAACACCTCCTGTGACTCTGAATTCAAATAAAGTATGTGCAAATCATTTCTTTTCTGGATTAGTGGAAGAAGTCGAAGTGGATGTATAAAACGAACGATTTAGAGGTAAAAAAGGTAAAGAATACGGCATTGGAGTTTACAATTTCTACCGGTGGTTCTGATCTTCGTTTCATGGCCCTTCAGCCAAAAAGTAGAAGGGGGGCCAGCAATCTTGTGCTTTCGCACACCCTCGCGGTTGACCTTCCCCAGATTTATCCAGGTACCCATTTAAACCTGGGTCTGTGGCTGAGCTTGCAGAGTCACGCCACTTACCCCGGTTCAAATCAAATAACCAGCGACACTGGGACTCGAACCTCTGTTAACCTCTCGAACCTCTGTCTCGAAGACTGTCGAATCTCTCGCGCGTTAATCGCTTGACTAGGACGGTAAGCGAAGATTTACCTATTTTAAGAACTGAAGGTGCCGTATCGCATAGAAAGCTATCGGGTACAACGTGCGAATTTAAAAAAAAAAACGAAATAACGACCGGAGTTTGTTATAACAACCAGTGAAACAACAACCGGTGAAATCAAAACTTGGCAAGCAGACTATAGGTGAATTGTCTTCAGAAGGAGAAGTAAGGGCTGACTTTCAATTTTACAATTTGTTTATTATTTTCTAGCAAATATCAATCATCGAGATAATTATGTCTTGTGAGGAAATATATAGAATTAGATGTATAAACACATTTTAGTAGCTGAATTTACTTAACTACGTTGTGTTTCTACTATTACAACTGCTACTAACAACCGACTGCAGCACAGAAGGAGCCTGAGGCTAAAACAGCTACGCTCTCTCCTCCTCCATCTTAATGCTTCTTAATTAGTTTATTCTTTTCTAGCAATTATCAATGAACGGCACAATTACAGCTTGTGAGGAAGCAAAAGCAGATACAACAGATTTTCTGGATAAGGAAAGCTACGAAGAAGATAGAAAGCACATAAAAAATGAAATAGTTTGGTTCAACGTTATTTTATTTACATTTCTTCACATTGGTGCTCTCTATGGAGTATACTTGCTTATGTTTGCTGCTAAATGGGAAACCGTAGCATTTGGTATGTTTTCTTCTCATCTTTTGAGCATTTTCACTTCGGTGTTTTTCTTATAAAAGAAGAGAAATTATTTGAAAGGAAAATTAGAAATAAGAAATTTATTAGATTTTTTTTCAGAGAATTTTGTTGCTATTTTCTGTGGTGTATATGTGCTTATATTTACTGGTAAATGGGAAATCGTAGCATTTGATATGTTTTTTCTTCTCATCTTTTCAGCGTTTTCACTTCGGTTTTCCAAAAAAAAGAAGAGAAATTATTAGAAAGGGAAAGTTAGAAATAAAAAAGCTATTAGATTTTTTCAGAGAATTTTGTGGCTATTTTCTGTAGTGTATACGTGCTTATATTTACCGCTAAATCGGAAGCCGTAGCATTTGGTATGTTTTTCTTCTCATCTTTTCAGCGTTTTCACTTTGGCTTTTCTTAGAAAAGAAGAGAAATTATATATTTACCGCTAAATGGGAAACAGCATTTGATATGTTCTTCATCTCATTTATTTCTAAATGTATAGAAAAGCTATTTTTTTCAATTTTCGACAATTTTGTTGCTGCTTTCTATGGTGTATACTAGCTTAAATATACCGCCAAATGGGAGACAGTTGCATTTGGTATGCTTTCTTATTTCTTTATGAATTCTCAGAAGATCTATTAGAAATGTTTTTAGAAAATAAAAATAAAATTTGTTCCTCCTCTCTATGGCAACATACCAACGAGTATGGGAAACTTACAAGAATGGAACTGGCGCTTGTGTCGAAAAATCTACCAACACCATCTAGCATTTGGAGCTCCTTGGCATTTTTAAGCGTAATAATGGGGTGAAATGGGTGTATTTAATGTCGTTGACTGAATTGGTGTAGTAATAAGTGTATTTTCTCAGTTTCTAAACAAATCACAAAACACAATTGTCAAATCACAAATCACAAAATCACAACACAAAAAAACACAATTGTGATGTTTAAAAAATTGTCAAGAGACACTTAACGCCAGATGGTATTGGTGATTTTCCGACATAGTGATTCCATCCTTGTGAGCTGCCCAAACCCCTTGGTGTATACTTGATAATATTTTCTGCCAAAGCAAAACAGTAGTATTTGGTTTGTTCTTCTAATTTCTTTTGAATCCTTAGAAGACTTAATTTTATGCAAAACTATGGTTTTGGCTTTTATTTTTACCTATTATATTTATTTTATTATATTTTATTTTTATTTTTTTATTTTATTTTATTTATTATGTTTTATTTTTACCTATTATATTTTTACCTATTGGTACTTTCAAACTTCGCCGTAGAACTGTACACACTAGCATTAGCATAATAGAACACTTACGTCTTTAGTTATGCGCTCCTACGATTTCTGCGCCCGGGTAAGTGCCCCTTCCCCCCCCCCCCGACTAAAACCGCCACTGAATCTATGAGAAATAGTTTCTAAATGAGCTGAAAAAAAATCGCAGTTTTATCTTCCCTCGTGAAAATCGCTTCCCCATTCACCGATGCCCCTCCAACCTCACGAAATGACTCCATGTTTCCTCTGTGACTAAACACTGCCCATTCCACAAAATGTAAGGGTGTGGGCGGGCGGCGGGCGGGCTAAGGGTGTATCTAATTATCATTTTATGTATCTAATTTTTTTTTTTCCTTAAATCATTGGAAAATGAATGAAAATCCTTTGCTAGCGCGTACACATTGGGAGATATTCCATCATGCAATAATCCTGCTTATATTTATAGCTAAATTGTAAACAATAGTTTTTATACATTTTTTTTTTCTCATTTTTTTAAGCTGCATGGATGATGAAAGATGAAAGCCTTATTTAGATAAGAATTTTCGCAAGTACCAAGAACAAAATATAATTAACGACAAATCTAGAATATAAATAAACATTCGGTAAAAAAAAAAAAATAACGAAACCAATAGCAGAAAACAATATCAATAAACTTGAATAGTATCAGAACAAACTAAGAATAAAAGGATATAAATAGTTATTAATGGAGATATTTCGCCAAATTGTACTATAACGGTTTCGTATAAATATGTTTAAATAATTATTATCTACATTGGAATTTTGCCAAAATTGCATTATTATGAAGGCTTATACAAGTTTCCTTCAGAACAAAATGTAAGTTTAAGTCAAAATAAAAATATCTAAAAAGGAAAAAATAAGCCAATAACTATGAAAGCAAATAAACATGAATAATGCACAAGAAAATGAAGAAAAAAAGTATAGATAATCATTGATGTTGGAATTTTGTCAAGTATTACGAAATTTTATGTATCACTTATGTCAAAATAAAACATTTCTGTAACTAAAAAAAGAAATAATAATAATGTAACCAATTGCATCCAATATGGATAATATACTAAATATGGATAATATACTCGACGAAATGAGGAGAAAGTAGTAAATAATTATTATATTTAAGATTTTCCAAAAACTGTATTATTATCATAGTTAGTATATGCTGCAGTGAAATTTTTTCTGTATATCTCTGGTTTCACGCAACAGCCTTCTGGTGAAACATTTTACTCTCCTTGAAATGAGTTTCCCCTGCATTTTGTACAATGTTTCTGTTTTTCTTTGCAAACAATCTGTAAAACATTGGTAATTCTCGATCGGAAATCGTTAGATGGCTCTCCGCCATCTACTATGAGAGTCATCTACCGATATCCTACCGAATATAGTTTCTTTATCTTCTTTTTATGTCGAGAAATGTATTGGGAATCTGGTGGATCTCTTAAAAAATCGTTAGAAGTCGAACATAGATTCTGATAATCAAAAATACGTTTTAATCCTAAGATCACTTGCAATTGTGATATTGGAAGAAGATCACAGTTAAGGTCCTAAGAATTTAATATCCAAGACAGAAAAAAAAAAAACGTTTAAAATGTGCTTAGTAAAGGGAGGAATAAGGTTAAAAAAGTAATTGTTAAAATATTTGATTTCAAAGAATTGATGAACATGTTACTTCTTAGGGCCTTGTCTGCAACGTCACGTGACCCTCCTATCCGGGATCAATCATTTTAACACTTCGGGTGTAATCCTTCAGATACAGATTGTCTTTGGAACGGATTCAGTAAAGGGATAAAAAATTAATTGTCAAAGTATTACATTTAAAATAATTGCCGAAATCTTTACTTTTTAAGGCCTCATCCGCATGTGCGCTCATAGGCTGAATTTTCGGGGGGGGGGGCTTACCTGGTCTAATCGGCTCTTCCAATGCTGTATAATAGAAATCTTAAAACAAAATTTGAAAATATAAGGCAGCATCACTCATCCAGGGGGGCTGGCAACCCCTACCTTCCCCCCTCTTCTGGGGGCCTACGCTCATCCGCATAAGCATCCCACTAGCGATTCTTTGTAATTGTAAATCTTGGAATTTAAAATTTCAGATAGATTTTTTTTTTTTAAAGGAATAGGGATAAAAAATTTACTTTTAAAATATTTAAAATATTATATAATTCAATTAATATTTAATTGATATATTTTTAAAATATTAAAGAATCACCAAACGGGCTTCTTTATAGGCATTCGTTCTTGATATCATGCAAAATTTCTAAAGAACTGCTTCTGATATTTCTTATTACAGAGCTCTAAAAGCGCCACGTCCTCCACAAATTTTCACCACTAGGGATAAATAGTTAGCCGAATCCTTGGTCATGTGAAAAATGAAATTATTTTTAAAAAGTCTAAAAAAAATACTACTGTCCTAAATTTCAGAGCTAAAATGCGTTTTCATTGCGTTGACATTTTTTGTGGCGCCTAGGTTACTGTTATTTTTTTAGGCATTCACATCATTCTTTAAGTGGAGGATGTCAGATAGGGAAGGTAAAAAGCCCCTTATTTTCCCATTGCTGAATTTACTAGTTGCTCCTGTGTCAAATTTTTTATCAGTGAGAATAAGGCAGAACCTGATGTTTTTTTTGTTTTTTTTTTGAAGCTACAATGCAGACTACGGAAGCTTTTGAGCCATAGTATTTTTTTTTACAATTTCTCTTTCTTTTTCTGTGTATAAGAAAGTTAAACTACTGTGGACATCCAGGAAATTCCCTGGATTATTTTTTCGCAGAGGGCCACCCCCCTCCTTGTTTAGCTTTTAACGCTTAGTCCTTTTTTAGTATGAATCTTGAAAAAAAAACGTTACATTGCGAATAGTTTTTGTGGGACATATTTTCATATTTATATAGGATTATGGATTGTAAACACCCATTTCATGATTTGATTTTTCCAGATTTTTCTATGTTTTGTAGCAGAGAATTTAATGTTATAAATTTTAATGGTTTGGTAAATTTTGGTAAATTTGAAATGATTTGGTAAATTTAATCATTTGGTGATTTAAGTGACTAGTATTAATGGAACATTTCGCCGAAATTTCACCAATTCTGATTCCGAAAGGACCTTTTAGTTTTATATCATCATTAATATTTACCAGAATTTTGGTCGTCACATTACCTAATCAAGCGTTGTTGCATTTTTCTTATCGAGGGTTTGCCTACTCTCACAGATTACGTGCGCCAAACGTGAGGAACTGTGCCAAACGTGGGGAACTGGGCTGCCAAGTGTTATGTGGCTGTGCAGCACACGTTGTGCTCTGGAATGTACGCCACGTGATGGAAAGTGGGTGACCCCTCGTTTCAGCTAAAACATGTTGACTATAAATCATATGTGGTTTCCAGATTTTTGACTTAAAACCAATAATGGAAACATCATAGGAAGCGGGTCAGTAAATTAAAATTCGCTTTCATCAGTGGTATAGGTGGGAAGACCATAAAAAAAAATCAAAGAATTTAATTTTTGATTGCTGTTTCAAGGGATATGAGCCGCCACATCGCACATACAGAGCTGCTATAAAAGAGGAGGTCTTCTTCAAATTTGAAAATCAACCGAAAATATTAATTTGGTTTTTAATGGGGCAGTCGTTGATTTTTTAATTTGAATTTAAAATTTAACGAAGCACAGTTTAAAATTTAAAATTTTAAACTTGACGAAGTACAATTTAAAATTTTAAATTTGACGAAGCACAATGAAAAGCATACCAATTGGTGGATTTCAAATGAAAGACCTCCACTTTTTAGATGCGTTGAGGTATTGAAATCCTTTGTGAAACAATACTGTGGATTACAATATTAATTCTGATTGAAATTGACTGATTGAATAAAAGACTAAAAATGATAAAACAAGCTATCAAATTAATTTAAGTCTACTAAATTAATTAAATTAATGATGTGTTAAATTCATTATCTATTAAATTTATAATTATCTATTACATAAATTAATCTATCATATTAATTTAAAAACTAGATTTTGTTCTATTTGTTCCTTAGTAATAGTTAAATAGTTAGTAAATAGGCCTAAGGTACTCTTCTCAAATACAGGAAACATGAAAGAAAGACCGTATCGAAATCTCAAAGCTGGTATTGATAAACAGGTATCCGCGGCATGGTGAGATGTTGCTCGCTGCTTCACAGAGATTTAAACGTTAGTTTTTTGGGGGGCTTAGGGGGGCTAAAAGATAGGTAGGTTAGTTTAGGCTAGGTTAGATTCTTAGGCTAGGCTAGAAAAAAATCGAAAAATTCAGAATTTTTCGGTACCGAAAAATTCAGAAGAAAACTTGAACTTTTCTTCTCTTCTCTGAGAAAATTCAGAAATAAAGTATAACTTTTTTTCTTCTTTGGAAAAATTCAGAATCGAAATGTGATTTTTTTTTTTCTTCTTTGAGAAAATTCAGAAGCGACGTGAAATTTTTCTCTTCTTTGAGAAAATTCAGAACTGATCTTTTTCTTTTCTATGGGGAAACTATTTTCTCTTTCTATGGAAAAATCAAGAACAGAACTTGATCTTTTTTTTCTTTGAGAAAATTCAGTCTGTGCTACCTCTGTTGATGTTTCAAAGTGCATTCTGGAAGTTTTTCACTTGAATCGTATGACTTAAGATATTTTTTTAGTGTTGTGTCGTGGTTTATCTTGTCTGTGCTACCTCTGTTGATGTTTCAAAGTGCATTCTCGAAGTTTGATCGTTTGAAACGTATGACTTAGAATATTTTTGTAGTGATATGTCATGATTTATCTTGTCTATACTACCTCTGTTGATGTTTTCAAAGTGCATTCTGGAAGTTTTATCGTTGGAAACGTATGACTTAGTATATTTTTTGTAGTGTTGTATCCTGCTTTATCTTGCCAATGCTACCGTTGTTGATGTTTCAAAGTGCATTTTGGAAGTTTTCTGTTTTAAACGTATAAATTAGGATATTTTCGTAGTGTTGTGTCGTGGTTTATCTTGTCTCTGCTACTTCTGTTGATATTTCAAAGTGCTTTGGAAGTTTTTTTCTTTCGAAACTTATGACTTGGGATTTTTTTAGTGTTGTGTCTTGGTTTATCTTGTCTCTGATACCTCAGTTGACATTTCAAAGTACATTTGGAGGTTTTTTTTTTCGTTTGAAATGTATGACTTAGGATATTTTTGTAGTTTTGTGCTGTGGTTTATCTTGTCTGTGCTACCTTAGTTGATATTTAAAACTGCATTTTGGAGGTTTTTCGTTTGAAACGTATGACTTAGGATATTTTTGTAGTGTTGTTTCGTGATTTATCTTGTCTTTCTATCTTAGTTGATGTTTCAAAGCGCATTTTAGAAGTTTTTCGTTTGAAATATATGACTTTTGATATTTGTGTAGCGTTGTATCGTGGATTATCTTGTCTGTGCCACCTTAGTGGATATCTCAAAGTGCATTTTGGAAGTTTTTCGTTTGAAACGTATGACTTAGGAGATTTTTGTAGTGTTGTGTCGTGGTTTATCTTGTTATTCAGCCCATTTCATACGAGTTAATAGTTTAGTCGAACCTATCCTAAACACGTTAGTTTAGTCTAGGTTATGTTAGGCTAGATGGCTTGTCATCTATTCTAGCCTAACCCAACCGAGCATAGTTAGGATAGGTTTGGCTAACCTATTTGCTTGTATGAAATGGGCTGAATAACAAGATAAACCACGACACAACACTATAAAAAGATTCTTAGTCATACGGTTTAAACGAAAAACTTCCAAAATGCACTTTGAAATATCAACTGATGTAGCACAGACAAGATAAACCACAAAACAACACCACTAAAATGTCCCAAGTTATACATTTTAAACAAAAACTTCTAAAATGCGCTTTGAAAGATTAACCGAGGAAGCAAAGACAAGATAAACCACGACACAACACTACAAAAATATCCTAAGTCATATCTTTTAAACGCAAAATTTTCAAAATGCACTTTAAACATCAAGTGAGGTATTACAGACAAGATAAACCGCGACACAATACTAAAAAATATCCTAAGTCATACGTTTCTAACGAAGAACTTCCAAAATGCGCTTTGAAACATCAACTGAGGTAACACAGACATGAGAAACCCCGACACAACACTACGAAAATATCCTAAGTCATACGTTTCAAACGAAAACTTCCGAAATTCAAATGTTAGACATGAAACAAATTGCTCAGGAGTAAGAAGAATTTGTGATTTCTTAGCTTGTATTTTGTTTTGTAATAATTTTTTTTTGTTTGTTTTGCAACAATTATTTTGTTATTTTGTAAGAAGAATTGTGATCTTTTAGGATCAAATTTGGTTTTGCAAGAATTATTTTTTTTCTAATAAACCTTTTGTATTTTGTAATAAGAATTTTTGATTTCTCACTCCAAGATTTCTTGATTTCTTATTTTTTCTTAGTTCGTTATTGATTTCCTCTATCCAAGTGCATAATGATATGGCGGTGTGGGGGGTGTTTTGAGGAGCATCATGAAAGGTTTGGCTCGTGAAAAAACTTGAATCAATGGGCTAAAGCATAATCTTTAAAATAAATGTTTTAGGGGGTTATGAATGGGGTGCCACGTGGATGACAGAGGGGTAGGCGCGTAATGCCATGGGGTGTGTGAGGGGTTTTGAAGAGTATTGTTATAGGCTTGGCTTGCGAAAAGTTCAATCACAGGGTTGAATGCGTTATTTTTAACAAGAAATGTCTGAAAGTGTCTTGGGGGTGATGAGGTGATGTCAGAGGGTGTCGCAGAGCATTGATAGTGTGGCACAGGTTGAGGATTTTCGGAAATAATAGCAATAGTAAATATATCCATTGGGGGTATTCAAACGTTGAAAAACGCTCAAAATGACGGGGCCGGTTGTTACAGAGTGCCACCATGCTGCCAATTTTTATAAAGAAAAAACAGTGGAAATAAGGAGTAGACTCGTACAAGAAACGTTTTAAAATTTATCTGGCGTGAATTGGCTTAGAGTATCACCTTCTAGCAATGAAATACCAAGTCACGCTGTTCAAATAGAAAAACAATGTTTAGTATAGATTTACAAACTTATTTTCGGAGGGAAAAGGTTCAAAATATCCTAAGGGGAAATGAGGGAGGATTCCACGTGGAGGACAGAGGCAAAGGTGCGTAATGCCACTGTGGCTGAATTGCTTGGAGTAGCGTGTTCTACTGCTTAAAAGTTAAGGTGGACGAGTTAAATGAGTTTTGTGGGCGGTGGGTGAGTGCATTCTAACCTTGAAGTGTCTTGAAACCTCTTGAAACATCTTGTCAGTGAAATTGGTTGCTAGGGTCCTCTGATGTTAGGCTAGGGCGGAGCATTTTCTTAAGAAATCATACAAAAGTAGAAAAAAATTCTAAACTTTCCTTAATTATCCGTGCAATGCGACTAAACATGACGAATTTATCCTCTCTTTCAGCTGCTTAAGGCCAAGTTTTGCAATAATGAACCACTTTCCTAAGAAAGACACATAAAAAACATAGAAAAATATAATAAATGTTCCTTAATTACCCGTGCAACACGACTAAAAATGAAGGATTATCCTCTCTTTCAACTAGTTAAGGCTAAGATTGCAAAGATGGGACCATTTGATATAGGATAAAACATCAATAGATAATCATTTAGGTAAAGGAATATCTAAAACCAAAACTACGTAACATCTGCTGTTTATGTCTTGTTAGAAAAATCAATAGTATCGTAATGCTTATGTGCTCTGATGCAGAAATTATTTAATTGAGTCAGTAAACGGAAGAGGTGGGCTCTCTTCGCGTGCAAAGGTTATCTCGAAGAATGCATTAGTCGAAACGGAATGTTAGAAATGCACTGCTGGTCGAGTTGTCTAGGGCGCAGTTCCATTGGATGAAAATGGTCTTTCGAATCCTTGTGAGGACCAAAATCATTAGAATATATTAGTCCTCTGAGAAAAAATGCATTGAAAGAAAATTAACTCTAAAAAAAATATTATGTAGCACCCTACGTGTGTGTCCTCCTCAGTTAAAGGTGGTGGTCCCCTTCTGGTTCTGATGAGACAGTTCACGCGAGAATGCGTCATCTGTAAACATTTTTCATTACGTAAGAACTAAAGAAAAAACGCCTTGAAAGAAAAAAAACACCTTTCAAGAAAAAAACGCCTTGAAAAAAACGTCTTGAGAAATCTTGAAACGTCATGAAGAGAAATTTCTTGAAGTGTCTTGAAACGTCTTGAAATGTCTTAAGAAAAAAATGTCTCGAAAGAAAATGAAATCTCAAAAAGTATTATAAAACACTGATATATGCGCTGTCATTACGTAATACCCACGTGTGTGTTGTCATCACGTAATACGAACGTGAGGGCTGTCATTACGTAACACCCTACGTATGTGCTGTCATTGCTTAACACCCATATGTGCGCCCCTCATTAGTTACAAACGGGGATTCCCCGCGGGCTCTGAAGCAAGGTTACACAAGAATGTGTCATCCTCTATTACATAGCAACCAAATGTAACATGGACTTAGCTAACACCTGCATCCCTTAGTTTCCCCCTATGACTGAACTAACACCTGTTTTCGGGTATTGGTCGTATTGCGGGTTTCCTTTAGAACAGGGGTGTTGTGGGAATCCAGGGGCACGTCTTCCCAAAAGTAAATATTAACGTAAGACCTGACCGTTTAAAACAGGAGTGTGTCTTCCATGGCATCACGGGAATGCCGGGTGGTGTAGAATCCCGGCTATGAGGATATTTAAAATATGAGCGCATTTAAAAACTAAGGGTCAGGATTTTCTTAAAAGCAGGGCACTTTAAAAATCTGGGGTATTGGCCCCTTTAAACCATCTTGGAAATACTACTAGCAACGTAAAAAAAAAAATCTTAGAAAGACACAGGTTCAGGTATGAATGGACCTAAGCTAAGTCCAGGGGAAAGAACTTTGCATTTTGATTTCTTGGTAATTTAAAATTTACAGCTCAATCCTCAATATTGTGATTAACAATTGGTAGGGTTGCCACAAAAGAAAACATTACTACTATAAAATAAAAGTCCAAAATAGAGATATGAAATCCTTTTTAATAGACAGTGTATAATAAATTTCACAAAAAATACCAGACATTTCGGTCACATATACAGTGACCGTCATCAGTAGTAAAACTCTGGTATTTTTTATGAAATTTATTATACACTGTCTATTAAAAAGGATTTTATCCCTATTTTGGACTTTTATTTTATCGTCATGGAAAGGCAGTGTGGTCTCCGAAATTATCAAATTACTACTAGGTCCTTAAATGTGTGTTTTGAACCAGCTCGAAAAACTTAGCTTCACTATCAAACCTTCGAAAGCTTGTCATCATTCTCGTTTGAACATTAGCCTTGTCTAGGCCTTGGGACTATGCCCCTGGAAACTCTTATTCTCAAAGCTTATGTTAATATGAGTTTTTGGCTATTTGCTTTTGACAAAAAAGTTTGAACAGTTTGTTTAAACATTTAGATTGAACTTCCAAGCAGAAGTCCTTAAAGTAGCTCTTTATCAAATTCTATTTCTGGAAAATAGGAAAAGAAAGCATTATTAGATATTTTTTTTATTATTTTGTATTATTTGCTTTCACATTAGTCATCTGGACAGAATTGTATTTAATATGAATTTATTTAGCAGCAATAAAGATATTAAGATTTGTGACTCCAACAACAACAAAAAGCTACAACAAATATACGTACGTACGGGCACAAACAAAATAATAAACATCAAGTAACCTCCACAAGGTTCGGGAGTGCAGGGAGAAAAAAAGAAAAGAAAAAAGAACAAAAGAAGAAAAAGGAAACAAACACACACTAAAAGAGAAAATAATGATCAAACACCCACTACTGACTACATGCTGAACATAGTTTATATCATAGCCTACTGATAATCATGAAAAACAAAGCATCCAACATCAAATACCCTCCCGCCGCAAGGCTCTATGACCGGTAGTGTTTAGCATAGTTGAAGCTTCTCTATCATCTTCATCATCCCTTAGACCGTGACCTCCTTCAGAAACCTGTTTGTCTTTATTATTTTTGTTTTGTTTTTGGCAATAATTTTAACTTTATTTCTGTTAAAATTTGAATTTTGGAAAGCCTAACATTTTGGAAGAAATAGTAAACCATTTGTTTTTATTACTTTTTGTTTGATTTTTTGTCTTAAACATTTAGATCGAGCTTTTAAGCAGAGTCCTGAAAATTGTCCTAATACAAACTTTTTTTTTCTGGAAAATAGCAAAAAAAAGCGTTTTTAGTTTTTTTTTAAATATGTTGTATCATTTTCTTTTACATTAGTCAACTGGACAGAATAGTATTTAATATGAATTTATTTAGCAGCAATAAAATATTAAGATTTATTATTCCAACAAAAAGAGAAAAAAATATAACAAATATACGTAAGGGCACAAATAAAACAATCAAAATCAAATAACCCTCACAAGGCTCGGGAGTGCAGGGAGGAAAAAAAGATAAAACCCAAACAAAAGGAATAAAGGAAAACAAACACACACTAAAAGAGAAAATAATTATCAACCACCCACAAAACATCCAACATCAAATAGCCCCCCCCCCTCCTCCCAAAACTCTTCTGTTGGGAGTGTTTAGCACAATTGAATCTTCTCTAACAGCTTCATCATACCCCCAAGCCTTATTTGTGTCCTTATTTTTGGCAATAATTTTAACTCTATTTCTCTAAAAGTTTAAAATTTTCGAAAGTCTATTATTTTTTGAAGAAATAGTTAAACTTATAAGAAATAGAAGAAATTTATTATTTTTTATGAGTTTTTTTAAATTTTTTTTTTTTTGCTTTATAGTTATGATCTCCTGCGAACCATCTTTATTTTTGAATAATGATCTTTCTGATTTTTGGGAAACGTTTTTTCTTCTGGCAAAAGTGTGAACTTTCGGGGAATTTTTAAATATTTTCAACGCTAGATAAAAATATATTAAGAAAATCGCATGCCAACAACTTTTCCTTGTTCACTGAGATCGAGTTTAATTTTTGCTAGATTTTTCCCCATTGAATAGACAGTTTTTTAACATCCTTAAAATTGTAAGGGCCAAATATCAACGGGACTTTCCTCTTTATTGCGATTAAATTTCCCTTAGCAACTTTATCATGCTTAAAAATTGTGGTCTTCTTCCGGAACAACCTTTGCCCTTTCTACTTAGAAAACATTCACCAGCATCTGTTAATATCTTGATAATTGTTTACCAACGCAGCCTCAAATCTGATAAACTTTTCATTGGATATGCCAGTGTAGTAAGTCACCTCGTACGGAGCCCAGCGGAGTTCCCATTCATATTTGTTTTATGTACCGTTTACTATTATAACACCATTATGCAATTTTTTTGAAATTGAATCACCCCTAAAGGAGTCAAGAGGAAATTTCACATGTCTTTGTCTCATAATAATAGTAATAATAAAAATAATAACGATAATGATAATAATGCTAATTTATTTGAACCTTCTGTGCACAAAAATGCACGCTAGAGGAGTAAATATAAAGAAAAAAACACTAAGCACATGAGATACACACGCACGCAAAAAAAAAAAAAACAAGGACAAGGACCTATCAGAACTAGTAAAAGAACTACGTTTACTGTTACTGTATAATAAAACGAAATTGCTGTTTTTCTTCGCTGTTAAATAATCTCCCCCGCCCCCAAAAAATGTGCAAACCCCAAAAAAAAAAATGCAAAATAAATGTAAATATACATTAGCATATTGATATGTATTACGAATATGATTTTGCAAAAGTGCAAAATGAATCTTTAAAATGTAAGAGCCCTGTGTCCTTGCTTTTGGATCATTCCTAGCGCTGTAAAATGTTTTGAAACTGTTGACTGTTTTGAAACGTTTTGATTTACTTCTAACTTTTTTCCAAGTTTTCCAGTGTCTGGCATTCTTGATTAAGCGATTCCTCTAATTCTTTGTTTTCAAACTTTTTGGTTCGTCGGAACAAGGCCATGTCCAGGGTGGTCAGGGCTTGGACCCCTCCCCCCCCCCCCGAAATTTTTGTCTGACTCGTAAAAACGTAACAAAAATGTATATGAACAACTTTTTGATGGGTTTTTTGAAGTTTTTTGCAACCACCCCCCGATCAAAAATCTGAATAGTCCCGTGCGTTCAAATGCATATTTATCCTTGAGTCCAAAATCGTTGTTTTTGAAGCGTCAAAACCTATCTCTGCGTGTCATATCCACACCCGAAAAAGCATTGTCGCCGTAAGTCTCAGCAAGAATTCTGTGTGCTTCGACTGTTGATTTTTTTGGAATAAAGTAGTGCAATGAAATCCCCTGCATATGCACTTTATTCGGCACGAAAGCTGAAATTTTTTTAATAGTAAAAAAAACTTGTTTGCGCCATAGTAAACAACCATACACTGAAAGGGTTACATGCAGTACTTACTTGGAGATGCGTCGCTGTTTGAAATTCTTGGCAACCAGTTCCCTTCCCATGCCGTTTTTTGCTGACTGTTTCTCCTGACCCCCTAAGACATATTCTCGAAGTATTTTGTTATAGCCATTTCGTTCAAAATGATGGAAAGGTCTGGTAAACATGCCTCAGGGGATAGTATGGCTCTCACAAACACCAGGGCGAGCGCCGAATACTATGGAAATTGTAAATTGTTTACACATGGACCTTATAATGGATAAAAATGGGTTTGTTTAACGTCGGGTTTGCGAAGGGCTTTAAGTTTTTGGGGATCGTTCTCTGGGTCAAAGCGATCATACATATGTTATGGGAGGAGGCTAGGGGTCCCAAAATAGTCAGAAGACTGTTCTCCATAATCAGTTTGAAAGTTATCGTCTTAAGTCCTTGAACCTTGAGGAACCTAACGTGCATAAATATTTGTGTTGGGGTCGGCCCTGCCCCTCAAGAAGTGAGCCTAAAGGCTTCACAAATTTTTTGACGATTGGTTCAAAATTTATAAAAACATATTGGTCCCCCAGTTCCAAAATGTGGCGCGACAGAGAACCAGAAAAGGGCCAGAAAGCTTGTTTAAGGCCACTTCGTATGAAAGGGGGTAGTCCTAAGAATTTGGAAAGGGGCTTATTCAATTGGATATCGAAAGTTCTAGTGCCTTTTTTAAGGGCCAAAAGTGATTGGAGAGTATATAACCTTCCTCCAGTGTCCTTTTCTGCTACCTGGGTTCCCCCTAAACCCCTATGATTCGGATCAAAATTGTTAGATAGTCGTTTTGTTCTGGAACACCGAAAGACGTAGTAAGTATGCCTCCAGGGATGACACGCCCCTTGCAGCACAAAGGGTAATGGCACTAACTTATGTAAATTACCCATTCTGCACAAATGGGTGTGAGTTGAAAAGGCGACCGGATTTGGTCGTGTTTTCCAATCAGCTAGGAGTTCTTAGCGATTGTTCGCTCGGCTAAGATTCCTATAAATCCTCAAAACGACACAAGTACATGAATTAAGCCAAAGGAAGTTGTATGTACTAGGATTTTAAATTATTTGCAACGTGTGGGAATGGGCAACTTTAATCGGTGCTATTGGGGCAACTTCATTACCATCAGCAATGGACAAAATAAGACAACTTGCATTCTGAAACTCTTATTTTTTCAGCCGTTTTCTTGTACTACATCGGTGGCATGCTTGGAATCACTGCTGGAGCACATAGGTTGTGGGCCCATCGTTCCTACAAGGCTAAATTGCCCCTTAGGATTTTGCTGATGATTGCAAACTGTGTCGCTTGGCAGGTAAAGTCGATTGATTTAAACTTCTGTTGGGCTTTTGCTCTTCAACAGAGCTCTGACAAGAGGCGAGTTTCACTTGTGCATCCGGATTTAACGTCCCCTTATGAAATAAATGTCTTCATGCCCGTGAACATTTAGTCCTTTCGCTTTTCGCATTAGAGTTTCAATCACATCAATCATCAATCAATCAGATTATTAGAACTAAAACACTATTACAAGCGTAAAACGTTTACCCTGTCCAGTAAGCTTGGCTTGTTGTGGGTCACACAATACAAACAATAAAATACTGAATGGACCATAGACAATACGCTAAATTACACAATACATTCAAAATAAAGATAAGGGAGAATAAAAACTAGAATACAGTAAAGCAAGAACTTCAAAAAACAAACAAAAAGGTAGTAATAATAATAATAGCGATAAAGAGAAACCATAAAAGTACAGAAAAAAAAAACCAAGTTGGCGTTAGAGCATGAAGCATAAATACAAAAAGACGAGGACTTCAACAGTTAGGAAGTCCTCAACAGTTTTAGGACAAAAAATTGCAGGCAAAATCTATGTTTTGTGGGGTAGAAATAGGCATCCAGCAGAAAAAACGAAAGGTTTACAATCAAGGCCGTGCCCAGGATTTTTTGGAGGGGTTTTTACTGAAAATAAAGCTTTTCGGGGGGGGGGGGGGGGGTACTCAGAAACTACAAAAAAAACACATACACAATTTGTTTATATCCATTTTTGTTACGTTTTCACGAGTCAGACAAATATTTCAGGGGGGTTCAAACCTCCCTAGCCCCCCCCCTCTAGGTACGGCCTTGCTTACAATTTATTCAAATATGTTTGCACCATCCACAAGGACGTCAAACCAGAGGCAGATATTAGATAGGTTTCGAAAGAAGAAGTGGAATTTGGCTCCGGTCTCCGGATTTCACGACGTTTTGTGGTTATTGAGTTTGTATCTGTTTTGAACTACCAAAAATATTGTTTGTCCAACTGGCAAACTTGTGTGCAAAATAACAATTTATTTTTCTGAAACGTCTTTATTTGGACGAATATTAGGTCCTTCCTGTTTAAGGTAAATTTAACGGCCGCAAAGCTTGTGCTCCAAATGACAAGGTTATTTGTATTATAAATCCAACAGTACTGTTTTGGATTAAGGTTTAATAAACTGTTTTTTCCGGCCGCCTAATTTGTGCTTTAAATCACCAAAAGCTTTATATTTATGCACTAGTATATATTTCTGACTGGTTAAATTTTTAAATAAGCCCTCAAAAGAGGTCATTCTTTTTTTTGAAGAATTCGGTAGGATCATGGAAAATTGTTTTCCATGAGATTTACTTGCTAGATTCGTTTCTCCGGCCGATAAGTTTTTGCTCCAAATAACTAAAATGTTCCCATTTTTGCACTAGCAAACATTTCTAATTTTAATAGTTTTTAGATTAAAAAAGAATTGTTTTGACCACTCCCCCCTAAAATTGTCCGACTCCGATAAAAAGGCATGAATGGCACCAAGAGTTTCATTTTTGGTGCTATATGGCACTTAAAGACGGTGAAATTTATAAAAAAGCACGTTGATGTAAGCAATATCTTTTAAATGAGCCATTAAACATCTCTCAACGAAGGTGTGGAAGCCCTCTAGCCCTGCTAATGCTCCAGTGGCCGGCTGGTGAGCAAACGATTTATGAAACGTACTAAGGAGGCTAGGAGGGGAGTATACAGAAAAGGTGATTGTAAACCTTCAGTGAAGATTTTTGGACCATAAATAGTACATTGGTACCCAGATTTATACATCCAAGCTCTTACACTTAAGAAGTGACACCAAAATTGCCATTTTTTAGTGCCATATGGCACTTAAAGATGGTAGAATTGATAAAAAAGCACGTATATCTGAGCCATAGTTTACAAATGAGTCATTGACCATCTCTCTATGATGTTCTAGTGGCCCACTAGCCCCAGCTTTTCCAGTTGAGACATGACACTAAAAGTGTCATTTCTAATGGTAATCTTTTTTAGGTAAGTATTCGAAAGGCTTCAATTCTTTTTTTTTTTGAGGAGTTCTATAGGGAGACCAGGGGATATCGCCTTCAATAAAATACGCTTGCTGAAATTCCGATGGGAATACGGCTTTATCGTTTTCGCTTACCGAGCATACCAGAACTTACCTCTAAGATTTTATTTAGTATGCATATAAACACAGTTAGTATTTTTGTCTAGTAGCAGAGGGGGGAGAGGGAAACAGAACGGACAAAACGAAACTATTAAAACACCACAATAAAGACATTAAAATTGAAAAAAATGAGTTTTGGGTTTAGGTATATTTTGTGGGAAGCAGTAAGGAGGGGAGGGGGTAATACCGTTTCAATTTGATACCCAAAACTGAAAGTGGGCGACTCGTTATTAAAGCTTTTCACCTGTATTTTTCGGTGATGTTAAAACCAAGATACGTCGATTGCATACAGCTTGAATCTCGTAATTTCCGTTTTATTCCTACTTTCCTTAAAAAAACGTGTGAATCTGTATAGAAGAAGGTATTTCTTATGCTTAAAATGAAAAATAAGAAATTGAGAAATTACTACTCTGCTGACAAAATTTTCAATCCTCGTCATTATTTGGAAAGCTTTATTTCCCATTCATATGGCACTGAGTAACTATTGAAGAGGAAAGGTTGAAACAGACTTAGAAAAGGCTTTCGACAAATCAAGCCATCCGGATATTCTTGAGTCAATGACAGATTTTGGAGCTTTTTTATTTAGGATAGTTTATAGTTTTTTACACGGACGGCAATAGTGTATTAGTGCTAATGGGGTACAATCGAATTTTCTTGAGCTTTTCTGTGGAGTACCTCAGGGTTCCAAAATGGGACCTATTTTATTTTAATATTGTGTAACAAAATTGTGACTTGGCATGAAAACAGAGCGAAGTTCGCAGAGGATTTATCATTGCTGATACTTCAGAAGCTAGGATCCATGATTAGTACGGATGGTATAATTCGCCGTTTGGAGGCTGACTGCGAAGAAAAACGGCTTTCAATTAATAGGAAAAAGTCAGCACTTATGAGAGTCTCGTTTTTGAAAAAAGAAGTTCCTAGTCAAAGTGATAAAAATGTTCCAATTGCAAATAATACGACAATTTTAGGTGTGACTTTTAACTCAAAATTGTCATGGATGGCTCATGTAAGTAAAAGGCTAGTACTAAGAAGGCGAATATAGCGTTACGTAATGTAGTTGCAATTCGGCGATTCGGTTTTTTAGTCGTTTTTCGCTGTTAAATTTGTATAAACTGTACATTCTGAGTATTTTAAGAGTATGATTTTCCTGTGTGGCATCCGAGACTAAGTGAAAAGCAAACAAATGACCTTGAGAATGTGCAGAAACGAGCTTCCCGTGTGATATTAGGTTCAGAATTCACGAATTACGATGATAGCGTTAAAATCATTGGCATAGAAAAACTTGATACCAGGCGACACCAGCTTACAATGGCCTTTGGACAGAAGCTTTTGGAGTCGAGGAAGCATCTGGGCTTGGTCCTCGAAACGGCACGAAAAGGGTATAATACAAGGCACCAGAATAAAGTGGAGTCTTGTAAACCCGCGGTTACCCACCGATACAGATTGTCTTTTCGACAGAATTTTGTGTCTCATTTTAATAAGTAAGGGACAATTAAGTGTGAATAATTAAATTGTATTATGTGTCTCATATAACTCGTGTTATTTGACGTAATAATTTCGTATCGTAGCGTATCTTACCGACACAGCGTTGTCAATTTTTTAATTTGCTCAAAACTAAAAAAAAAGAGTCATTCGTTGGTCTTTTGCTAATTTACGGTCCTAAGTTGTTTTATAATTTTTTGCTTTTTCTTGCCAATTGTTTTTTGCATATCTGATTATTTGATAATTTTCATCCTGAGGGCATGAAGTAATTTTTCAATAATTTTCTTTAGAAATGAAACGCCATCTACCTGCAACAGGTTAAATTATACCGACAAGTGTAATATGACAAAGTGACTGATTTCATCAAAAAGTTAGCTTGACTGTCGTCAGCTTAAAAGTTAGCTGACTTGAAAAGTTAGCTCTTTTGTTTATTGAGGATCAAAGTTGTCAACAGAAAAAGTCAGAATTTTACCCCCCCCCCCCCCCCTAAAAGACGAAAAAATAAAATGTGGAAAATTGTCTAATATTCAGACACATTATGGAATTTTTCTTCAAAAGAAAGCTTTATCCCTCCCTCTCGAAAGTTTTTGAAGGTTTCACCCCCCCCGCTCCGCCGTCTACAAGCATTTAAGGGTTGGTTCTATTTCTGGGAACACAATAGTGGCAAAAGAGTGAATATTGACGTATTTTACTGCAAATACGAAGATGTCACCTTTTGATTCTGTAATGTGGACAAAAGTTTGTGTTCTTCTAAAATAAGGGTTATGCTATCCATAGGATGAATATGCACTAAAGTGAAGCCCATAGCTGTCCCATTTTGGCTTCAGAAGCCAAACCGACCAGCTCCACTTTTTCATTTTAAGGTTTGGTTCTTTACTGACTCTTAGGTTTACAAGTGGCAAAGATATTCAAAATAAGAATTTGATTTAATCCTTTAGGCTCCACTGTGAAGAATTACTATAATCAGATTTATTGTTCGTGATCTTCACATTTATAATTCCACTTGGCATTACGCTATTCTGCGTCAACTCTGGCCTTGAAGGGTTGTGGATGCCTTCAAGCTGCTAGAAAGTTGCTCTGGTCGGAGTCTATGGCTCATATCTGGAGATATTTAAAATTATCTAGGAGAAGAAAAGGAAATGCTTCCTTAGAAATAATCTGGTAAGCAGTGATGAAGCCCCCTTGTTTTCATCTCTAGAAATGCGAGGTATTATGAGGTGGTACAGGCACTCTTTGAATTGCATGGATACAAGCCCTACGATTAAGTAGCTCCCCTCTGGACCGTTTCAATGGCAGACTTATCCTTTTTTTTTACAAAATGCGGATCCAAGGCACATTCCTATTTCTAATTTGGTCTGACCAAAGCCTTGTAAGGAGTAGTGATAGCTTTTCGATCACGACTGTTGATGGATCTTTTCATGGTTCCTAATGTTTCATTAGGGGAAGAAAGCAACAGAATTGTCATTTGGTTGTATTTTAGCTTGTTATCTGCAATTAATCACAGGTTTTTTCCTTTTTGATTGCTTCAAATGCTATATTATTTAGAGTGTATCCAAAATGTAGGTTTTTGAATCTAAAATTGAGAATGAGACGTTTTGATACATTAAAGCCTAACAACTACTGGTTAGCCTAGTTACTGAGTTTATTTATGTCCTGTTGGAAAACTTCAGTGTCAAGTTGATCAACAACCCTGCCAATAAGTTTGGAGTCATCAGCAAATAAAGTTAAAAGACTTTTTTTCTGATTAGGGGGCATCATTAATAAATAGAGAAAAGTTAGGACCCAGAGCAATGCCTTATCGGGCACCACTTCTAATTAATGACGATCTTGAGTAGATAGGTGCACTCCTAGGGCTGTATATCCTAACCTATGCAGTTTTGCAAATTAAAAATGTGCGATTCAAGCTTGAGACTTGGTGAGTTGTTCCCTCAGCATTTAGCTTATGATTATTGTGCCATGACAGACTTTGTTGAAAGACTTAGCAAGGTTGAAAAGCGGTAACATCAACTGCGGTCATATCTTCTGTCGATCAGATGTGTAGATGCGTCTATATATCTGCCGCATCTTAAGCCATGTGGGGAATTTTCACTTATGGATTTTTTTCACCTTGTTTTTTTGTTTGTATTTCAGTTGGAAAACATGAAAAATATGAAACACTAGACTGATGAAGAGCTACCACTGATGTGGTAGCTCTTTTTTAAACGTCGTCCAAAGTCTGATAAGTCCTCTTAGAATATAATCCCATATTCGTTAAATGAAAGCTTATTCTTGGGGTGAAGTCTCAACGGTCCTTAGCTTAGCTGAGCAGTTCACTAATTACTCTGGTCACAGTTTAATTACTCCGTTATGTTTGATGTGCCCTATGTCAAATCCCCATAGGTGTCTGAAAGCCCTAAGAGTTTCAATACTAGCATTTGCCACCTCTGATATTTTTCAAAATGAAATTACAAAAATGGTATTCGGAAAATCTTACCCCTCTGCCCCCACTAATTATTACCCCTGAATTAGTTTTTTTTTGGGGGGAGGGGGGACTTAAGTGGGTTATGGGGATGGAGAGAGGAGCGGGTTGAAGTGGTGGGGGTGGATGGAGTTGTATTGGATGGTGGTTGTTACCCTGGGGGGGGGGGTAGAGAAGGTGATTGTTTTTGTTATTATTATTAGTATTTCAATTAGTCTAGGATGCTTCTGGGAATATCTATGTTGGCAAAACCGTGCTCAGGATTTTTTCTGGTAGGGGGGGGGGGGTTACTAATTTTTTTTTGGGAGGGGGTTACACAAAAAAAAAACCTCAAAAACGCATAAAAATTTGTTTATAGCCATTTTTGTTACGTTTTTATGAGTCAGAAAAACCTTTCGGGGGAGGGGTCAAAATCCCCTAGCCTCCTCCTGGGTACAGCCTTGTATGTAGGTTTATTTTTATTATTATTATTAATTTTGAATGCCTTTAGGAATGTTTATTTAGTTAACCACTACGCGTTAGCAAAATTTAAGTTTTCCCTAACGTAGTGATTTATATCTGTAATAGTTTATATTTTTGTTTATTATATAAATAAAAGTCAAAAAGTCCCTAAACGTATAATAATAAAGCTATATGTCAAGCATAAAAATTGCAAATATTTTGGCAAACAATAAGTTGAACCATAGATCTGTCTCAGCAAACCTGTTTTACTTACTACAGATGCAATTTTGTTCTGCATAGACAATTTTGCATGAATCATAGGTATCTGCAATAATGGAAAAGTAGATTGTCTACTATATTCATATTTAGTCGTGACTGCTAGGGTCGTCTTCCAGAAAGTAAAGGTGTTTTCACATGCACCATAGTTTTGAGTGCCAAGTAGACACGAGCTCTGCACAGAATTTTACGTTACGCAAGCTTATATTACGTAGTGAAAGTCAACATAGTAACAACAAAACAGAATATTCTCATCAGGGCCCTATCCAGCAGGAGGGTTTGAACCCCAACCCTCGAAATGTTTGCCTGACTCGTAAAAAAAACGTAATAAAATGCATAAAACACGTTTTTTTTATGCGTTTTTTCGTTTTTATAACCCCTCCAACAAATCCTTGATACGGTCTTGATCCTCATGACCAGTTAATAAATTTTGTAAATAGATTAGTAATTCTTTCCTAGAAAGTCTTATACGCTTCATCGCATACTGAATCACCATGTATATTCAGCATTTTAGTTTTTTAAATAGTTTTGCTAGTGATGATTTTGGAATGATGGTTTTATGAATTTTTAGGTTACCTTAGTGTGAAAGGACTTGTTTGAGTATGTAAGGATAAACTTAAAGTAAAACAAATTAACCACTTAGCATAGGAAGTTATGAGTAGTAGTAGTAATAGTATTGAAAAAGTTACGCACGTAGTGTAAAAGCCACTTAAAGCTTTTACTTCGGCGTCTGCATACATTTTTATTGAAAAAGCTTGTTTTTCCAGAAATTTTTTAAGGATGTTAAACTCCAGTTTAGAGTTAGTTCAGGACGTTTGGGGAAAACGCATGGGATTTCCTATAAGGAGAATAGGAAAAATGTTCATACGCATCCGAACTGCAAATATTGACAAAATATTCAAACATCAGAATTCATGACTGAAGATGCAGACCTGGAAGTTGCTTTTTTAGCTAAGTCGACTTTTCTTGTAGTCTGAACTTGAGCATCATATAAAAGTTGATAATTCTGTACAAGGGCTATCAAATTGGGTGTTTTATCATGCCTGACAATCAACCTGTTTTTCAAATTTTAAAAATACCGCCACAAACTCCCAATCGCTTCAGCCCTCCGTACGGAAAAGCTAGAAAAAAATCCAGACCATAATCCGAATGGGAATTACGAAACTCGCTATCGAAATTCCCATAGAGAGAATGGGAATTCTCAAACGTCTGAATTAACTCTCACAAGGTTCATACCTGCTAAGGCTTGTATAGTTTAGAAAATTGAATCGAAATATGGTGTTTATGAAGTTAGAGATACATGTGGGGAAAATTTTCCGTGGGGGAAGATTGTCGGGGGGAGGGAGATTTTCCATATTCAAATGAATTTGATTTGCCTATATTTTTCTGACTCTTTGCATGCGTAATCAAAATAAGTTAATCAGGTGATATTATTATGTAAATGTAGAGAAAACGGTAGCTTTATTCAGTCTGGGATTAATTCTAGAGTCAAGCAAAACCTTCGCAGATGTGCTCAACAAACGTCTTAGAGTCTCTTGGCGATCCAGTGGCGGATCCAGGGGGCTAGGGGGGCAACCCCCCTAGCGTAGTCTAAAGTAGCGTAATTTACTTAATTAACCCAAGTTTGCGTGAATTAAACTTGCTTTTAACGTAAGTTTATCGGATCAACCTATTTTGCCCCCCCCCCCTAAATTTTTTTATCGGATCAACCTATTTTGCCCCCCCCCTCCCCCTGAAAAAATCCTGGATCCGCCCCTGTGGCGATCCGATGAACAGTGTAGTAAAATACTCTGCTGGGGGGAATTGTCGGAAAGGGATTTTTATATATTAAATGAATAATGATTCGCATATCTTTCTTTCTTCGACTTTGTGTATATGTAATCAAAATAAATTAATTCCACAATTTATATAAATGTATGGTAAAGGGTCAGAGATTAACTCTATTGTGGAAAGCATGACGTTTGAAAAAAAAAAAAAAAAATCAGAGTTCCTGTTTATCGATTCAGTGGCTTATCATGTTCTTCGGTTGATGGACTCTATTCCCCAATGAAGAGGTATTGTTGGGAGAGGGGAATTTTCCACGGGGATCTCTTGGAAGGAAAATGGTCCGTGGGGACAATGTTTGAGGTAATTTTTCAAATACTTTTAATGTTTAAAATATGATCGTTAATAATACGAAGAATGAATCTTTAGCGGGGAAGGGGGGATTTTCTGGGGAAATTTTCCTTGGAGGGGAGTTTTCTGGGGTGGTATTTTCCTTGATTTTTTTTTCTTTCAGGGTCACACAGCAATGCGCGAAGGGCAAGCTAGTAACTTATAATGTCATATGCATACCAGCTATTATTTGCGTACACTACATACCAATGTACACACAAACGTATGTACTATATGTGTACATACCAATTCACGTATGTATATTCTAGATATCAATGTATATTCAATATATGTACATACCACTGCACATGAGATCTACATAGTTAATGAGATCTACGTAAAGATCTGCCTAGTTACTTTTTCAAAATTATTTGAATTTAAATCCCTGGATAAAGGAATAACTGTATATGCGAATAGATTTTAATTTTTTTGGTACTTATGTACTATATGTAAAAACATTCGAGGATTTGGATCGCGAAGATCAGTTAGGATAATAACTGGTTAGTTTGCAATGCATAGTGATAGAATGTAGTGTCTCACCATGGATGTTCATGACAATGACTTTGTACTCTTACAAGAAGCACCATCTTTGCAAGTGTAACCTAACCTGCATTAGCATTAACCAAACTTCACTTCTCGAATGTTTCTCGTATATTACATAAGTACCTTTTTTCTGGTTGGTAAAAATCAGCAAAAAGTGACATATACATTTTCTAGCACTCTTGCGTTACGCGGGCCTCTCGGGTTAACTAATATAGAGTAAGCAATGATAAAAACCCCGTTTTTGGTGTGTTTACCGCTATGGACTAGGCAATGATAGCGTGCTTTTCATTGCGTATACGATATTAAACTGTGTTTTTTTGGGGTTTTGGGGGGAAAAGGTACCTAGGTTAGGTTGCGTATTTAACATATGCTATGCTTTACCCCCCCCCCCCCCCCCCCATAATGCGCAAATATATAGCCCACATTTGTACCTAAACTATTATATATTCATCCTATTTTATTTTATTTCATTAGCATTAACCAAAACTTGACTTTTTAGAAAGGCCCGCATAATGCAAGAGTACCCATTTTTTTCTTTGAGCACGATGATATTGCATTACCAATTTATCCCTAAAAGGCTACAGTCTTCTTTTTTTTCTCGCAACTTTCTAATTCTCTTCTTAAACAAAAGAATTTAGAAATTTAGATGAGAAAGAAATAAAGTATCATCAATGCAAGATTTCAGATACATGTATGTACACTCTGCAGCAAAAATAATGTTATTTTAAAATTATACAGCGTTGCATACATTTCTGATGACCTCACCACGCTTTTTTAATCTTCAAACATTGGCAATGACTTGGCCTATTTCAGTAAATCACGCCTTCAATGACCAGGGGGGTGAAATAAAGAATTAGTTGATAATATTTCGTGACATCGGTCAATATATAATACAAAAACATAGTGAAAGCAAGGAGAATAAATCACATTTATTTATTATTACCTTATTATTATTTTAATTTTTACTTATTACAATAATATTATTGTTCTTATAATAAATTTTATTATTGTTATTATATTATTATAAAATTAATATGTTACTTCAGCTATTATAATTACTACTACTACTACTAACTCACTGCAGCACGAAGCCGCATTAGGGCAACACAGTTACGCACGCTCCTCCACTGTCCCAATCTGTTCAAGGCCTCCATCTTTACACCCTCAAAAGAAGTTTCTATTTTCCTCAAATCTTTCCTTACAACATCCTCCCACCCATTCGGGGACGACCCTGCTTTTCCTTTGGCCCTAGACAGTTGGGCGACAGAGAAGTATCTTTGGCAACTATTATTATAATAATAATAATACTAATAATAATGATAATAATAACAATAATAATAATAGCTTGCGTCCGTATTTCTCCACATCACGGGCTGATTAAGTTCTTTCAGTTGTGATTTTACCCCCTCCCTCTTTTCTTTTCTTATTTGTTGCTGTATTAGTGAATTCTATGTGTTGGCTATTTGTGTTTTCCACTTGTATTTTTACATATTTTTATTTGTATTACTCAACGTTTTATATTTTTGTGTAGTGTGTGTGAAAAATAAATAATAATAATAATTAATAATATTATTACTACTTATTAGTTCCAAGCCTTATGACTCAGGACTTCTGATCTTCTCTTCTAATCCTACCACTTCCGTTTTCACATTGGAAATGACATATTCTAATTTTTTTGCAATTTACCATGTCAGATGGGGGAACTTCATGCGAAGAATGAAAAAAAAAAAATTCTGAACAGAGTGGGGCGGAGAGAATGAGTGTGCACAGTTTTGTTGACTTCAGCTAACTTGGCTCCATGTCGGGTTGTCAATAATAGGCCTACTAAAGTACTGGAAACGAATTAGAACTAGTTCCTAACCTATATATATATATATATATATATATATATATATATATATATATATATATATATATAAAATATATATATATATATATATAATATATATATGTATATATATATGTATATTATATATATATATAGATATATATATATATATATATATATATATATGTATATATATATACATATACATACATATATATATATATATATTATATATATATATATATATATATATATATATATATATATATATATATATATATATATATATATATATATATATATATATATATATATATATATATATATATATATCTATATATATATATATATATATATATATATATATATATATATATATATATATATATATATATATATATATATATATATATATATATATATATATATATGTATAATTTTATTGACCCAGTCGTTACAATTCTTTAAAAACTTTCAAAATAGGCTCCTTCTGCGTCAATGCAGCGCTGCCAGTGCGATTTCCAAGCATTGAAGGCGTCACGGTATGCATTCTCCGGAATAGCCTTGAGACCCGCGGTGCTTGCTGCTTGGATCCCCTCTGTCACCTCAAAATACTTGCCTTTCATCGGCCTTTTCAGCTGAGGAAACAAAAAAAAGTCCAGGGGGCCACATCTGGGCTGTAGGGTGTCTGCGGAAGCGTTGGGATGCCAGCCTCGGTCAGGTAGCTGTTCACGATAAAGGCGGTGTGAGCCGCGGCGTTGTCGTGGTGCAACTTCCAGTTGGCTGCGATGTCTTGTCGGACCCGATTGACCCTTCGTTTGAGTCTCTTGAGAACTTCCATCATAAAACTTGGCGTTGACGAATTGTCCAGGAGGAACGAATTCATGGTGGATGATACTTTTGATGTCAAAAAAGACAATGAGCATCGTTTTCACTTTGGATTTGCTCATTCTTGCCTTTTCGGGGCCAGGAGACGCCGACGTATGCCACTCGGAAGATTGCCTCTTTGTCTTGGGATCATACTCAAAGATCCAGCACCCGTCACCTGTGACTGCGTTATTCAAAAATTGGGGACCACTCACACATGTTCAAATTTTCTTGGCAAAGTTCCACTTCCCGCAATTTCTGGTCGTCAGTGAGCACTTTTGGGACCATTTTCGCGCACACCTTGCGCATATTCAAATGTACCGTCATAATGTCATGAACGACAGATTTTGGTAAATTTAACATTTGGGCAATTAAACGAATGCTTAGTCGACAGTCTGAGTTCAAAACTTTGCGCACACGTGTCACATTGTCGGTTTTTGTCGAATTTGAAGGTCTTCCAGCACGGTCTTCATCGGCAACCTCTTCCCGGCCCTCCAAAAAGGCCTGGCGCCATCGAAACACACCCATTCTTGCTAAAGCAACATCTGGATAAGCCTACTTGATCATATCAAACTTCTCTGTCGCAGATTTTCACATGGAATTTAATCGCATACCTCTGCTCTAACGAACGCTGCATTTTTGACTCGCACCACTCACAGAAAACAAGTCACGCAAAAATGCCTGTCCTGACTCTCCAGGTGCTCGGAGGCAACTGAACAGCAGCTCGTTTGTTTTAGCCTTCTCTTCTCCTAGCTAGGAAAGCCCTCTACCGAATCCAGTCGGAGCGCGCACGCTCCAAAGTACAGTCGTGGCGAAGGAAAATTAGTCCTACTTTCCGCAAGAACCCTGTCCGGAAATATATATATATATATATATATATATATATATATATATATATATATATATATATATAATATATATATATATATATATATATATATATCTATATATATATATATATATATATATATATATATATTATATATATATATATATATATATTAAACGTTAAGAAAAAAGCGATGTCAAAACTAATGAAGAACAGAAATTATCCTATTTATGGGATACATAACCCCCTCCTCCTCCGCCGACCGCACTTTATATTAAAGTTTTGAGCGAAGAGAAGTTATCCTATGCTTGAAATTGTTTACTCCTCTCCCCTTGATCCACAACTTTTACGCTAAGGTTTTAACTTTTATCTCAATGATTCAAGAATGAGTGCTAGTGCTCCGCAGTTGTGAGCACCTATGATGGTAGCCATGGCTGTATGTGCCGTCATACTATTTGAACCTTAGCGTAAGAAAAAGTGGGATGGGGGTTAGAGGTTGATTGTGATAGCCGTCTAGATATATAAGAGCAATTCTATTTGTTTTACGTTCTAACTTCGCTCTTTACTTTTATTTGCAAAAAAGCTTGTTTTTAGCAATTCAATTTATCTTGTAATATTTCTTAGATACAAGGGGCTATACAGCCCCTTGTATTCTCTTATACATAGGGGCTATACTTTTGTATGTATCTAATATTTCTTTATTAGGGGAGGGGTTGCCGGTTATGAACCCCCTCCCCTAAAATTTTCGTCCGACTCGTAGAAACGTAAACAATGTATATTAATAGGCCTCTAGGGGCTATACTAAAAACGTATCTAATATTTCTTAGGTACAAGGAGCTATACAAGATACAAATACAGCCGGAAAGATACAGAGGGGCTGCCTCCCCTCTCAACCCTTAGCTCTTTACCCTAAAGTCTTATTTCTGCAATTACCCTTCTTTGTTGAAAGGACTCGTTTAGGCGAATTTATTTTACCGAATAAAATAGGATTGTCTTAAAAGTCAGGGAGGTTCTATCTACCCCTGCACCCAGCGCTCTTTACCACCAAGTTTCAGCTTTGCCTGTATCCCAATACCTCAATTTTTTAAATTTTTGTTTTTCGTTAAAAAAACTACCGTTTCTGCAAAAAAAAGAGAGCTATCACCCCAATGTCTTACATATACTTCATGCTTAGTTGAGATAAGGAAGAGGGTGAATCCCCTCTCCATATTGATTCAATGTACCATAAGTGCGGTGGTAGTTATAAACGTTTAAATTTTTTGCACAGACGTGTAATTGTTCCCAAAAATCACAGTTTTTGGCAGTGTTTTTTTTAGGTTCGTTTGTAACCTCCTGAACCTGTACATAATCCATTATAACCTTTTACATGAACCTGTAATGCAACCTCCTGAACCTTTGTCTCAGCTAAAAATTATTCAGTCTATCAAAAACAAGTTTACGTAATCGTACCCAGTTTTAATATATTGGAGACAAACTTTGGGTTTCTTTTACTCTAACTCCCCGCCCTTTTCTTGTGTAAAGTTAGGAACGAGGTCCTGGCACTTACAGAGAGGGTCTTCGAGTACGTACCTTGTCCTAAAGTTCCAAAAAAAATTATGCTTTTTTTTCCAACTAATTTGTCTTTTTTAAAAAAAGTAACCTAACGAACATCTGAATGTGTATGTTATTTATTTCGTTTTTTTTTTTATCAATTATTCTCTATCATTTGATTTATTTTATTTATTTTTATTTATTTTTAGAATGGACATCTATGAATGGGCAAGAGATCACCGAGTTCATCACAAGTTTGCAGAAACGAATGCCGACCCTCACAACTCCAGTCGGGGTCTTTTCTTCAGTCACGTTGGCTGGCTTCTAACAAAAAAAAACATCCAGATGTCATAACAAAAGGAAAGAAGCTAGATTATTCAGACTTACTAGCTGATCCGGTTGTGCGTTTTCAAAAACAGTAAGGACTATAGTTTATTTATTTTGAGACCTCAATTTAGACCTTAAATCCTCCTCTGCCACAGTGGAACCCAGGGCATCCACGAAGAGTCGTCCAGTCATCGTGCATGTGCGCTGTCGCCCAAACATCTCCCCATTGGGGTTGGATTTCGTCGTGTGAATGTTGGACAGTTCCGTTGATAGGCGTGACGCGAGATGCTCTTTTTGTCGACCTATCTTGTGGATTTCATGGGGTTACCATTCCAAGATCTGTCTTGGGAGCCTATCGTCCTTGATACGGATCACGTGCCTAAGGTATGGGCCACCTTCATTGCCGAACGACATCTGTAACTATGGGCTGGCCTCTGAGATAAAGCAGACTACCTGGTCTGTGACATGATCTCTCCAATTGATTTATTTTGAGGGGGGGGCTTATGTTTTAATTCTAAAAACATTTATCATCAGTTATTCCTATTTATGACCCCCCCCCCGAATCAAAATCCTGAATGCCGGTTTCGGCTTCAAGGCTATTGGAAATAAATGAAGAAAAATATACTGCAATCATTTCAACTAGATATATAGCATGGCTGTCCTCAACTATAAGTGTCTTCACACTAAATTTTGAATAGTGCTTTTCCGTTGCTGTACAAAATTGACCGGTTTGTTTCTGTTACTAATTCTTACTGCTAGTAATACTGCCATTTAGTACTACAAGTCTTGAACCAGCTACAGATGACAATTTTGTTCACTTACCAGTTTTTTTTGTTTTTTAAAGTAATTTATAAATTTTCAATTCCATAACCTGGTCTAAATTACCTGGTCTATACTTGGTCTATAATGAGAGAAGGATTGAGGTGGCTAAACAGGTTCCGTGGATGAAAGCTGACATATTGCCAAATATTGTCATTTTCTGGCCAACCATTTTGGGCGAAGCGAGGGGTAGGTCATTCCCGAATGGAATGAGAAAAAGGCCATAAAGAAGAATTCGTCACATTTGCAGTCCCTTGGAGTTTTTTGTCGGTCTCGTTTGCACCTCTTTTTCCGGAAGGAGCGGAAAAATCGTTTTTTAAAAAACAAAAAAAGCAGTCTAAACGTTATTAAATAATATTCAAGTTCCTTAGACCTTGTCATAGTTTCCAATAATTTTAATTATTAGAAAAATAAGAAAAGGTCTGAAAATTTGGAATTTTATTTTTGTTTTAATTTCTTTATTTCTCAAATTTTTTCTTTTTTTTTCTTTTAGCGGATGCTGTGTAATTTGTAAACTAATTAATTAATAAATAATTTATAAAATATTAAACATTTAGAAAATACTTTAAAAAATAATTAAATTTAAAAAATTGTTAATAACTAATTAAAAAATAATCATAAAATTATTAATAAATTACTTAATAATTAATAAATTAATAATGTAATATTTTTAGAGCAGAAGCAGCACGAAAACTTGGCAAAACTTGCCACTGCTACTAATCTTACTACGATAATCAATGGTATTTAATACTAGCTTTGCATTTGTGACTATTTATTTACTAATTTTGTTATGTTTGTTACTATTATTATTTGACTAGCTACTATATAAAAATATAGCTGAAAAAAACAAATGCCTGCAAATGTTGTACCCTAATCTCCTTTCAAAAACGTTTTTAAAGTGAAAATCTGACTCATATTTACCTGCCAATCCCTAGAACGTTTCTAAAGTAGCAACTATATTAGTCTATCTAGTAATAGCAACTTCTTTATTTTGTCTTGTTTTTTACTAATTGCATAAATAGTTGATATAACTTATTCCTATATTTGAACTTCTCCCCAGAAATTAGGATCCTGAGTCCAGTTTGGCTTCAAGGCCAAATAGAAACAGGTTTGGCTTCAAGGCCAAATAGAAAAGGTTTTGCTTCAAAGCCAAATAGAAAACAGGTTTGGCTTCAAGGCCAAATAGAAACAGGTTTGGCTTCAAGGCTAAATAGAAATAGGTTTGGCTTCAAAGCCAAATAGAAACAGGTTTAGCTTCAAAGCCAAATAGAAACAGGTTCGGCTTTAAGGCCAAATATTTATAAGCTGGTTTCAGGTACCAAGTCCAGGTATGCACGCAGTGGATAGTGCACGCCCCTGAAATATTATATATTCTGTGGGTTTCTCCATAATTTCCTATAATTTTATTATTTGTCCCCTGGTTTTTACGCTTTTGGTTTTTATGTGCTAAGCCGAATGGTTAGCACTTGACTTACTTAACTTAATTCTCCTGCTGACTTGGCGCCAGTGTCGAGAAGGCAAACACTTACGTTCTCCAGTAAACCCGGTCTTGAGCTGCCGCGGGTGTATCTTCAGGTCTTATACTTGCCTTAGTTAGAAAATATGTAGACTGTCGGACCTTCTTGCTCTTGGGCGAACCGCGAGGTTGTTTCCATCCAGCGACCAGGATTTGATTCATATACGATGCGACAAGGATTTCTTCTGGCATTCGGAGGAGGTGGTCATACTATCTCAGTGTACGTTGCGCAATTTGCAGGGAAACTTGAATCCTATGTCCGTGAGGATAGGGGTTAGAATCTTGGTGTCGCTGGTTTTTATTTGGTTTGGAAGGGGGGGGGGGGGGGGTCAGCATCGTGACTCTTTTAAGATCAGCCGGAGTTGACCCAGCTCTAAATAGGCATCTGGATAAAACCAGGGAAGATAAACAGCACAGGATGGCTGACTCCCAACCCCAAATGGCGCTTTCTGGCTGAAGGGCCATAAAACGGAGATCAGCACTACGGGTAGGGACTGTAAAGTCCAATGTCGTATCCTTTTCCTTACTTTTTTTACGCTTTATACGAATCCATCTCTTCCCCGAACAAAAAATCCAGAGCCAGGGTTAGCTTCATGATACATGTATTAATAATCCTAAGAAATGACATGTAACTTGTGGCATAATATTTATAAATATGGCTAAGCCATCAAATCTGGGTACACAGAGGATGGCGCCCCCTTGAAATTGTGATTTGTATGTACCTGTGTACCGACCTCTACCTGAATTACATTAATCTTCATTAAAGAAGTAATCCCGGAGTTGTCATCGTAATCAATCATCCTATTTTTAGTAAACAGAATTTTTACCATGTACAGGACAAAATTTTTTGGAGTAGAATTTCATTCCAAAAAAGTATTATACAGAGCTTTTTTGCTATGCTTATTTTTGGTCATTTTCATCGGTATTTTTTTTAATTTATTTTATTCTGTTTTTATTCTATGATCCATAAGAATCAATGAACCGTCTTGTAAGTTTACTGTACTTTGTTAATCTTTTCCATTGTTGGCAATTCCTTTTTTTGTATTACTGCCTCCGAATGTTAATTACTGTTTCCTGCTTTGAATTTCAAATCTACTTGTAAATTAAGATCAATAATATTTACAAATCAAACTATGACGACCTATGAGAAGGATAACTCGAATTTCAAGTCCCAACTTGCGATTTCCAGTTGCCATAGGTAGTAACGATTCTCCAATACTCTAAGAAAAGTAGTTTAAGAAACAGATACTCGAGATTAGCAAATGAAAATGACGTAAGTCTAAAAAGATTTTTTTTAACTAAACATTTATTTTCCAGCATGTGACGAAAGAATTTTTGAACGACAATTTTAAGGAATGTAATCATTGAAATCTAGTTGTTCATTTCGACGTTGGATTTTTATTATATATTCATTATTATATGTTGTTTTTTCTATGTGTCTTTATATCCAATTATCTGTATTTCAAAGTCTTACTGTAGTTTTCTGGTAGTTGTCTTAGTTAGTAGCTTCTTATTTTATTGTTGCTCCTCATTGATTATTAGTTAGCTCCTTATTAAGTAGCTCCTTATTGTATTGTATCTCCTTATTGTTCATTATTTGTAGCTCCTTATTGTTAGTGACTTTATTTTATTGTAGCTCCATATTGTTTTATTGGTTTGCTCCTTCTTTTATTGGAGCTCCTTGTTGTTTACTGATTAGCACTTATTGGAGCTCCTTATTGTTAGTAGCTCCTTATTTTATTGTAACTCCTTATTGTTTACTGATTAGCTACTTATTTTATTGGAGCTCCTTATTAAGTAGCTCCTTATTGTATTGTATCTCCTTATTGTTCATTATTTGTAGCTCCTTATTGTTAGTGACTTTATTTTAATGTAGCTCCATATTGTTTATTGGTTTGCTCCTTCTTTTATTGGAGCTCCTTTTTGTTTACTGATTAGCACTTATTGGAGCTCCTTATTGTTAGTAGCTCCTTATTTTATTGTAACTCCTTATTTTTACTGATTAGCTACTTATTTTATTGGAGCTCCTTATTAAGTAGCTCCTTATTGTATTGTATCTCCTTATTGTTCATTATTTGTAGCTCCTTATTGTTAGTGACTTTATTTTAATGTAGCTCCATATTGTTTATTGGTTTGCTCCTTCTTTTATTAGAGCTCCTTTTTGTTTACTGATTAGCACTTATTGGAGCTCCTTATTGTTAGTACAATAAGTAGCTCCTTATTGTATTGTATCTCCTTATTGTTCATTATTTGTAGCTCCTTATTGTTAGTGACTTTATTTTAATGTAGCTCCATATTGTTTATTGGTTTGCTCCTTCTTTTATTGGAGCTGCTTGTTGTTTACTGATTAGCACTTATTTTACTGGAGCTCCTTATTGTTAGTAGCTCCTTATTTTATTGTAACTCCTTATTGTTTACTGATTAGCTACTTATTTTATTGGAGCTCCTTATTAAGTAGCTCCTTATTATTAGTAGCTCCATATTTTATTACCTCCGTACAGTATTTAGGGTAAAACTAGAAGATTATCACATCTCGATATCCCTTTTGAACTTTACTGGTCATTAAAAACTGAGAAAAAATTACAGAAATTAATTTTGTTAATTCTATTTCATTAACTTTGTTAATGCTTGTTAATATTTCTAGGTATTTTTATTTCATTAATTAATTATTTTTTATTTTTATGGCTGTATTATTTATTATTTCATTATTATTTTGTTATCAATTATTAAATAATTGATTATTTTATAATTGTTTTAGTTTATTTATTATTTCTATTGTTTTCATTAATTTATAATTTTAAAAATTTTATTAATCCAATTTGGTGCTTGTTAATTATTCAGAACACGCTCAACAATTTTAGACCTGAAAAAAAAACGGTTTCATAGCCGAAAAGGCATGTGACGGGTGACAGAATGCATTGGACTTATATAATTTGGGGTATATATTTGCACATTGGGGGTGTTGGGGTAAAGAATAGCGGCTTTGCATGCAAATTGTGTTAAGTACAACTATTCTGCATATTATGAGGTAAGAATTGTTTTTCTAACTTCACGCTGTCCAAATACTTTACTCCCACCCCTATCCCCTAAAATTCTTGTTCTGAATAATTATCAGGTAACCAAATTCTGTCTTTAAGATAAGATGTTGTCTGGGAATCTTTATAAATTGTTATCGTTGAAAAAGGAAACGAAAAGGTTACTTAACTCCAATTTTGGAATATCAAAAAATCTGCTAGTCTGCCTTATCAGAGGGAGGAGGAATAAAGTAGTAGTAACCGAGCGGAAGATAAACCTGGAAGAAAAACTCTCAAATATCTAATACACAGAAAAATCTCCCTGCTGAAAGATACCAAATTTAGGGGTAGGTCCTTTTCTCTTTATAACTCACCCAATAAAAATTTAAAAAACGTGACTCATATGATGATGAGAGTTAGTGAAATAGCGTAGATTAGACTCGTAAAAGACCCAACAGTTATAGAAAATTAATTTATGGGAATTTTGTAGGATTGACCTCCGGTTGATAATTAGTTCAATCTCAGCAACCGCAGGCTCTGCAATTGTATAGAAAACATGCATTAGCGTCTCCAAATCTTTAAGCAAAGAGAAGAAGAAGATGGAAAGTTTCTTATTAGCCCTTGAAGTGAAGAACTAGCCGTTTAAGTGAATTCTATTATGAATGAGTCAGTTAACTTACCTTGGCGCTATCTAAATCTTATTGTAAATGAATCTTAAAGAAGTTTAGTAAAATTCTAAACAAGCTACTTTTTGCTATCTTGGAAAGTGGTTAAGTTAGGAAAATAAAACCTTCAGTAATGAATTCAGGGCCAAAAACATGTTCCGGGAAGGTATTGCCAAGCTGCTATGTTAACCCTCTTCTGATTTCTATGTCTTAGAAACTTGCCTACTTGACAGGTTGGAATTTTGACAAAATGATATTATAGCTTTGTTTTCAGTTTTCACTTTCTTTTTCTCTGGTTTTGAAAATACAATTCCTGCTATTTGAGTAGAATTTTAAGCCATATCAAGGTTTTTTTTTAATTTAGGAAATGTGTTTGCAGATTTTTGAAACCTCATGAATTGGGATTGAGCGAAGTTGTGAAGCTCAGAAGACTCTTCTTGCACTCCATTTAAGTGAAAGATCCATTTTACAAGGTTTCACTTTTATAACACAAAGTTTTTTAAAGGTCAGTGCCCTCTAGAGGGAGAAGGATTAGAGTTATGTACTTCAAAATACCTTCCCAGGAGATAATTTTGTAGATCCAGGCTGAAGTTTCATTTTCCTAATGTTTTAATCGAATTGGTCACTTGTACAATACCTTAGGGTAAATCATTCCCCTTCCCACAGAAAAGACCACAGTGCGCACAAAAATACAACCAGTAGTAGATACAATTTAGAGCTTTTTTTATTTTCTTCTAGGCATTACAAACCGTTGGCGATTTTATTCTGCTTCGTTTTACCAACTGTAATACCCCCCATCTTCTGGGGTGAATCTTACTGGGTAGCATATTTTGGACCCGCTATTGCTAGACTGGTATTTACTCTCAATGTCACGTGGATGGTCAACTCCTTTGCACATATGTGGGGAAATAAACCTTACGATAAGTAAGTTTTTATTTAACTTAGCTTTTCTATTAAAAAGCTTTATTATAGTTGGCGTTTATTCCAGTGAGCTATATTAACAAAGTCCAGGTTTTAGCTTAGCGTATTGTTATTTTTTATGAGCTAATATAAGTAATTAGTTATGAGACGAGTATGGTTTTGTTTTAGTTTCCTATTTACTGTATTATTTTCTTATTACCAGCTATAATACCTTCTGTCGCCTGGAGTGACCTATTGGAAATCATAGCGTGGACCAGGGTCGTATCCAGGTTTTTTTTTCGGAGGGGAGGTTTACAAAAACAAATTTAAAAAACGCATCAAATATTTTTGTATGTTCATTTTTGCTACTTTTTTTACGAGTCGGACAAACATTTCGAAGGGTCCAAACCCCCTAACCCTCCCTCCACTGGATACGGCCTTGATGTGGACCCACTATTGCTAGACTGATGTTTATTCTCAACGACAGACAGGTCAACTCTTTGGCACATATTATCATGAATTAGCTATCATCGCACTTTCTAGCAAGAGAAAGACATTGAGACCCCTAGTAGAAATCTTGCTAGTGGTTTGGCTTTGTTAGGTTTTTGAATGTGGTCCCAGTTCAGCCTCCTTTCAACTTTTCTACGTCTACTTGCTTTGAATGAGTTGATGGTTTTTATTGCGACGGTCAGCTCAGAAAGTCTATTCCAGAAGGAGACGGTGTGGACAATGACAAAGTATCGTCGATTCCTCCTCCGACATTACAGAAGGGTTTACTATTTAGGCTGTGGTCTCTTTTTGTGGCTAGAAAGAGAAGGAAGTGAAGTTGAACATTTTTTCGCTTCATGTTCATATCATGCCTGTTACTTTTGTCTGTAAGAACTGGCAACTTTGGAAATTTGAGATGTTCCTTATGCTTTTTTTTGTGAATGCTGAGGACAAATACAGTAGCCCTCTGCTGGGCACTCTCGAGGTCTCTTATGCCCATATCATAGTGTGGAATGAGATAATTATACAAAACTCTAGGTGGGAATTGACAAAGACCTTGTAAAGCCAGGCATGACATTATTGTTAGAAATGTGCGCTTGATAAACTTGAGGTCTTAGCTGGCTTTAGCATCCTGAGCTCTCGTGTGACCATCTGGATCACACATATGGTCACAATAGGGTCACAATAGGGTTCACAACCGGTTGTCCAAAATAGGGTTTGTTCGATGAGAATTAGTGTTTCCTAAGAATGTTTGAGGTTCAGCCTAATGTTAGCTACCCCGTTTTATGTACCTCTTTAGTTTATAGTGGTGAACGATTGTATAGGGATATGATAAGGTCATAAATGTGATGTTGAAACAAATTAGGCTGCCGACAGGGATACATAGTAGACAAAATATAAGTGAAAGAACTAAACCTTACAGAAGAATATTTTATTTTGCTTTGGTTTTTCTAATAGAAAGCTTTAGTTTTAATATTTATCGTATTTTAATTCGGTATTATAGGATTAGTAAGCATTTACTGTACGAGTAATGTAGCTATTTTATTTTTAAGGTTTTATTATAAGTAATGTATAATAAGATAAGTCATAATTTTTTAGTAAGCTAGTACAAGTTAAGTGAATATCAGAAATATGAATTTCAATCCATATTTTTAGCTAATAAGAATATTTATATCAAATTATTATGTGCTAGATAGAGTCAACTTTTATGAAAACATGGATGGTAATATACGAGTATGTTGGCATAGTCCTGCAGTACGTTTCCAAATTAAATGTTTGTAGAAATTGAATATTTAAATTTTAAATAATACAACTTAAATGTTAACAATCTTAAAACTCACTCTTAGTCTCAAAGTCCCAAAATTTCCAAAAGTCTTTTAAAAATACATTGAATTTTCCAATTATTGTTAACACACCGGCTTACGCAGAAACGAATCAGAACGCTAATGTAATAATCAAAATTTTGGCCCTTTTTTCAATCCCACCCCCTCTGCGAATATCCTTTGAGAGCAACATCTCCAAAAATGAACGCTGTATTTCTATAACTAAATATCCTGTACATACGGTCGTGTGAGTTCTTTTTACTTTTAATGAATTTTTCATTTAAATCAAGTTTATGTCATAGTCACATAGAGCCATACACATGTGGAAATAAAAAGAAAACGCTCATGACCATAAAATCGCAAACGATAGTATTCAGACATTTTTACCATTTTTAAGTTGTGCCTCTGCCCCCCCCCCCCCCCCCAAAAAAAAAGAACGAAAGAAAACACCATTCACACTTGCCTATCCTGAAGTTACCTGATTATTTAAAAAGATTAATCCTAATTAATCAAAAGTTAATAGTAACAACCATCTTGTAAATATCACGTAAAGTTCTAAGCTTATCTGAGCCTGGCCAACCACATAAGGTTTTCCGGGCCCATCCTTCTCCAAGACCAAAACAAAAACAGTTAAAAGAACGAAACTTTGAAATTTTTCATATAAAAATAATGGTTTTCTGAAACTGGAACAGCTTTTGGGCCAGACTGACCCTCCCCCCTGCAGAAGAATCTTGCTGTAATTTTGAAAAAAAATTGAAGGCTCTGAAGTTCTCCGATGCATGATTTGCCCAACTAGTGATCGTATACGTGCACGCAGAATAGCTACGCACTTCTCAAAATAACTATTTATGTTATAACTATTTGACTGATTACTTAGTACAAAGTTCTAAATACTTTGTCAGCATTATCATCTACTTTCACTTATCGCATCATTTTATTTCTCATATTCATCTTTTTCACCAATCTAGAAATTGAGTCGGTAATATTGCTGCATCTACAGAGTGAAAACAAGATTTTGGAAGTTTGACATTTCGGTGGTTGACATGTCAGTATTTTCATCTTCTTTGATTCATCTTGAATTTCACACTGTGAATTTCACACTGTGATGTTCAAAGAATCACAATATGATGTTCAAATGATCACACTGTGAGGTTCAAATGATAACACTGTGAATTCAAATAATGAGCCCACCATAGGTACGGGACTTTTATGTTATGCTTTTACCAAATCGTCAAAATATTGCAGGGAGGGGGGGGGGGGGTCCCACCTATCGTCCCTAAGGTGTCATGATCTATGGTACAGGTTAAGATCATTTGAACCTAATAGTTAATTCAACGTGGCTTGACTATATAATGCTATGTCTCATCTCTTTAACCTAGATAAGTAATTTTGTCGAGAAGATAGTGGGTGTTTTAAGGGTGCTTAGTGGGTCTCACCTGAACGACAACAAAAGTAAATTATACTTTATACGGCAATACATGAGTTCTTCCTTGCAGACTGTCTCCATAAAAAGAGAATACAAACTGTAGTTTTATTCTGAACCGAGCGTTCATGTGGCTTTTGCATTGATTTTTTTGTAATATTTTTGAAATTCTATAAAATCCATAATAAAAGTAAAAATCCCTGTATTTTTTTCAAAAACATCACTAAAACTCACTAGCCAAAATAAAACCATTAAGTAAGAAAAAAAATCACAAGAAAGAGTGACCACTAGGGTGGCAACTCTGTACAACCGCCAGCGGGCTTATGAAGCCGCACCTGGAAAATCTGGCAGCTCCGGGTCGAACCTAACTGTCACATAACACTTATTATTATAATGATTATAGATGAATTCATCAAGCTAAGGTGGGTCTTGGGCAACAGAAGCCTATTACATCCAAACCCACAAAAACTATTATAATTAATGCTAGAGGATGAGGGGAAGATAATGTTTAGTTTTGCCATCCTTACCGTATATTTTGCCAAGCCTCGCACATTACCTTCCCTAGTTGTGCCATCCAGTCTAACATCCAGCTTATTAAATATATTAAAGTGGATATCTAATCGTGGCCAGGTATTCTATTTCTATTTCTATTTCTATTTCTATTTCTACTCGCAAGGTGCTTAAAAATATGATAAAGATAGACAAGAACAAATTACAGTTCTATGCCACTGTGTCAGCGTAAGGTGATATTCAGTGGCATCAATCGGGAGTTGGACAGGATGATTTGTGTCTCGTGGAATTTTTTTTTCCCCACCCTGGATTTTGAAAAATACATTTTTGGGTTGTTTTCATGGAAAAATACCATTAGAAATTGAAAAAGTTACAAATTTGCCCCTGTCCCACCTAGAAATAGAAAATTTTGCTCATCCCCCTATTTTTTAATTAACACCACTAGCGGTATTATGCTACGATGTTGTTTTTTTTTCTATGAGGGTTTAAAGCTTTAAAGCTCTTATTTTGTTTTCAGACTCCTTTCAAGTTTCCTTTGATTTTTTTTTTTTTTCCTTTTTCCAGTTTGAGTTTTGTTTCCAATGATATTTTTTTTCTTAGATATATTGCACCAGCAGAAAACAAGCTTGTTGCTATTCTCGCAATGGGAGAAGGTTGGCATAACTACCATCATACATTTCCCCAAGACTACAGAACAGCCGAACTGGGAGGGAAAAGAACCAATCTAACAACACTGTTTATTGATTTCTTCTCCTTCTTTGGACAGGTATATGATAAAAAGACAATATCGGATGAAAAACGTTTTAAAAAGATCTAAAAGAACTGGAGATGGCTCTGATGTACTAGTAAAATAAAGTGATTATAACAGTGTTGCCATGATATGTTTACTTTGGCACAAAAATGGGGCTGCATAAGTTTCGGATATGTTCAAAATGTTAATTTATTTATATGCTATTCATGTCAAGTTTTTCCTTAAATTTATAATAATAAATATATGTTACGAATAAATTATATTGGTGCGACATCTTTGTTTTGTATGAGTAGATTCTAGGTAAATTGCATTCTTGTATATTTATATGATTTTAAATCTATCAAATATTTTTGTGATAAGTAAAGTGAAGTAAGAAAATGAAGAAGGTGTAGAGGCTCAGTTTTCGACCGGACCAAGACATCGGCTTGAAAAGCTTGTATAAATATTTATTTGTTCCCAAGTATTTTTTGCTAATATTGTGTCTTCCTATATTTGCTGAATACATCATACAGATAAGAAAGCTGTGGTTTCAAGCTTTCATGTTTTCGTAATTCCAAAAAATTATGCCTAAAAAATCCTACATCTTTACTCTGAATGGTCGATCATACAGTTCACGCTTGAAAGTTGTTCAGCTTAACTGAGCGTTATCTTAAGAAGATTACAAATGCATTGACACTGTAGTTGGGCGCTGCACCATTATTGTTGGTAGAAAACTGTAGTTCTGAGCTTCATCTTTTCGAAATTCAAAAAAATTATACCTAAAAAATCCTACATCCATGTTCTGATTGGTCAATCATATAGTTCACGCTTGAAAGTTGTTCAACTCAATCGAATGTTATCTAAAAAAAAAATACGAACTGAATGCATTGGCACTGTAGTTGACGCTGCACAGCTATAGTTGGTACTGCAGTGCTATAGTGATGCTGCATAACTATAGATGGTGCTGCAGTTGTGTATAATTTTTTTTATTTCCTAGTGCTTTGACAATTTGACCCAGGGGCTATGCAAAATATCCGAGTCATATATTCTGATTTTATATCACCATTTTTTTTCTTTGTTTAAAAATAAGTGGTAAATTTCAATCGAATGTTATCTAAAAAAAAATTACGAACTGAATGCATTGGCACTGTAGTTGATGCTGCACAGCTATAGTTGGTACTGCAGTGCTATAGTTGGTACTACAGTGTTATAGTTGGTGCTGCATAACTATAGATGGTGCTGCAGTTGTGTATAATTTTTTTTTTATTTCCTAGTGCTTTGACAATTTGACCCTGGGGCTATGCAAAATATCCGAGTCATATATTCTGATTTTATGTCACCATTTTTTTTTCTTTGTTTAAAAATAAGTGGTAAATTTCAATCGAATGTTATCTAAAAAAAAAATTACGAACTGAATGCATTGGCACTGTAGTTGATGCTGTACAGCTATAGTTGGTACTGCAGTGCTATAGTTGGTACTACAGTGCTATAGTTGGTGCTGCATAACTATAGATGGTGCTGCAGTTGTGTATATAATTTTTTTTTTTTTCCTAGTGCTTTGACAATTTGACCCAGGGGCTATGCAAAATATCCGAGTCATATATTCTGATTTTATATCACCATTTTTTTTCTTTGTTTAAAAATAAGTGGTAAATTTCAATCGAATGTTATCTTAAAAAAAAATTACGAACTGAATGCATTGGCACTGTAGTTGATGCTGCACAGCTATAGTTGGTACTGCAGTGCTATAGTTGGTACTACAGTGCTATAGTTGGTGCTGCATAACTATAGATGGTGCTGCAGTTGTGTATAATTTTTTTTTATTTCCTAGTGCTTTGACAGTTTGACCCAGGGGCTATGCAAAATATCCGAGTCATATATTCTGATTTTATATCACCATTTTTTTTCTTTGTTTAAAAATAAGTGGTAAATTTCAATCGAATGTTATCTAAAAAAAATTACGAACTGAATGCATTAGCACTGTAGTTGATGCTGTACAGCTATAGTTGGTACTGCAGTGCTATAGTTGGTACTACAGTGCTATAGTTGGTGCTGCATAACTATAGATGGTGCTGCAGTTGTGTATAATTTTTTTTCATTTCCTAGTGCTTTGACAATTTGACCCAGGGGCTATGCAAAATATCCGAGTCATGTATTCTGATTTTATATCACCATTTTTTTTCTTTGTTTAAAAATAAGTGGTAAATTTCAATCGAATGTTATCCAAAAAAAAATTACGAAACTGAATGCATTGGCACTGTAGTTGATGCTGTACAGCTATAGTTGGTACTGCAGTGCTATAGTTGGTACTACAGTGCTATAGTTGGTGCTGCATAACTATAGATGGTGCTGCAGTTGTGTATAATTTTTTTTTATTTCCTAGTGCTTTGACAATTTGACCCTGGGGCTATGCAAAATATCCGAGTCATATCAGTCTCTATTTAGTCTCCGGAGTGATAACATCATCTTTTTTGGATCTAGTAAACTTTAAAACCAGCTGTGAAATTGTATTAATTCAGTGCCTTGAGCTATAATATATTCAGTGACCTTGAGGATTAATTCACAGGATTATTTCTGCTACGGATTATAATCTAAGGTAAGCTTATTGATATGGACTAATTGCTTTGTTTGGATTATTAATACGGTAGCAACAACAGTTCAAATTTTAAGGGAAAGAAAAGGAAGGAAAGAAAAGGAAAAAGGAAAGAAAGAAAAAGGATTATTTGGCTAATAAAAATAGCTTAGTAGCCAAATTCTCATTATTTTTTTTCGCTGATTAGTGACAGCCTGTGCAGAAGAGAGCGGGAACAAACACAAGAGCCGTATCGGTACCGGCCGGATATTGATCCTTAAACTGCTGGGGAAAGGCGATTTGGGTACCCGCACTTCCCACAGGTTTTGTTAGCTGTATCTCGTCAGCATTCTTTCTGTGTACTTCATTCAGCATTCATTCACCCAAGAAACGAGTAAATAGCCAGAGGCGATACGTATATTTTTGCGAATACTTTCTGGACCGGTTTTGGATGTGATTAAGGACTTGGATTGTTAATTTTTGTGACATCATTGGGTACGATTGGACTTAATTTGGATAGATTATAAGCGAAGAAAAATGGCAAAAATCAAGTATTTATATAGCCCTTTTTTAAATTTCATCCAGCGTTCACTTAACTTCAAAGATATTCCCCATGAATCGGTTGTAAGCACTGCCGTGAGATTTTTTTGACAAGGAATCTGTCACACAAGCCGTAAGATTTATTCGAGATCAATTAGATAAAGATGGAACCATTTTGAAAGAGCGTAGAAGCACAATAAATGCATCTGTTTTTGTAGAAGATGCGATTCATGCTATGAAGGAATTGGACGCTAAGGGTGATTTCCCTTTCAAATTCACTATTTATGATCCATCTGAGACTCCTTCCATACCTCACGATGTATTTACCTCATTAACGTGCAAACTAAACGAATGTGGTGAAAAAATGAATGCATGGCTGGACCGATGCAACGCCAGTTTTGTCTCTAAAACGTGGCCTACTCCCAGCGAATCTCTAAGTATCCCGCTTCACGTAAAAGAAGCACCACCCGAAATCTATAAATCGTGCCAAAAGCAGAAAGAATTTCTTGATTCCAATGGTGCATCCGGAAAAGTACAGAAGGTAGTTACGAGAAGCGATACGCTGGTGTTGTATGTTAGAACCGAGCATGATGCAGAAGCTATAGCTAATAGCATAAAATCGAATTCCGCGGCTGTAGTTAAAGTCCATAAACCGAAATTCCTGGCAGTGGCTAAATTTGTCCCTGAAGATACGACAAACGAGGAGATTGAGTCTGCTATGGAAGGGATCCAAGAAGCGAAACGCTATGGTACTAGCAAGTCAGTCAAGCTAACATTCAGAGACAAAGAAGCTCTTGAAAAAGCACTGAAATATGGCGTTTACGTCGGTTATTGCCATATCAAGGTGAACAAATATGTTGCCGCCCCTCTGAGGTGTTTTAAATGCCAAAAGTTTGACCACTTGCAACGAGATTGCCCTAACAATGCGAAGTGTTCCAGGTGCTCCGGTGATCACGAAAACCCTAAAGACAATCCATGTGTCCGTGACACTAAATGTGCTAATTGCTCTGGAAAGCATCCATGTTATAGCTCGCAATGCCCGGTTTATAAAAGACAATTAGAGGCTAGTTCAAACAAACGTAAGCAATGAATGCAACTATCTCGCTTTATAGCAGAAATATATACGGGCACGCTCCACACAAGCTGTCTCTTCTAAGTGATCTAGTAACCAAGCATAGCATAATATGCATTCAGGAACATTTGGTAACAGCCGATCATTCAGCAATCCTTGACCGATTTCCAGGAAAGGACTATTTTTTGCAGCCTGCTATCCGCAACAGCTCAGTTGGAAGGCCGAGTGGTGGAATCTTGATCATTGCAGACTCCAATTTGCAATGCACGCTAATTGATTCATGCGATTATTTTTCTGCGATCAGAGTTCCTGGTCCAAATGGCTTTATAGTCATATCAGTGTACCTCCCCACAAATTATCGTGATGTCCTCTCAGAAAGGCGTTACACGAAGGCTTGTGCGAGACTCGGGAGGTTGGCCGAACAATACAAGTCAGAAAAAATTATTATCTGTGGGGACTTCAACTGTCAGCTTCTGGATGATGATTGTTTTTACACCATATTAAGGGGGTGTCTGCCAGAAGCTATGGCCCCGGTTCCAAAATCCCAGTCCTTCACGTTTGTCCACAGCGCATCCCTGGCTACATCAGATATCGATCACTTTTTCGTAAATTTCCTACTTCCGACCGGGATTAAAGCCATTGTTGACTCGGAACACAATTGTAGCGATCACCTTGGGATTAGCTTAATGGTACCATTCTCCACACTACAAGCGGTGCCCCGGGCGATCATGGTTTATCAAGAGTGAATGGCAAAGGATAGATCAGTCCTTGTACAAAGATATTCTTGACTCAACTCTTGCTAAAATCAAAGTACCGTTCCACCTGCTTACTCATGGCCAAAATGAAGACAGACTAGCCCTGAACATCTTTTGCTCCGAAATTGTTCATTCGATGAAGCTTGCGGAATCTGCCGCTGTTCCAGTGGCAAAAGTGTACCCCAACACTCGTAAAAAGGGATGGGATAACCCAAATGTCAAGTTTGCCAAGAAGAGATCCAAGTTCTGGTACGAATTGTGGAAGGACTGACAAACCCCGCTCTGGAGTAGTTTTTCAGTGCTTTTCGACATGCCAAAAAAGAATTCAAACGTACCCCGCTCTGGAGTAAGTTTTTTTAGAGAAAGTCAGTGCTTTCGACATGCCAAAAAAGAATTCAAACGTACTGTCAAGTTTTTCGATATGCAAGTCCAGCAAGTGGAGAAGTTGTCTTGTGATTGCAGGAGTGACCCAAACATCTTATGGAAGCGATTCCAATCTAACAGGGCCGACGCTGATGTGCAAAGTCCCATTCCCGATGAAAGTTGGGTAAACCATTACAAGAACGTGTTTGCGCCACCACCCAAACGAGCTGGACTCCGTATATAAATCTAAGTTAGATAGGCAATTAATCAGCGCAAAACTCCGCCGCACTGATGTCATTGATTCTAAGTGGCATATTGAGATAATTGTGAGAAAATTGAAAAAGAACAAGTCTCCAGGGCTCGATGGGATCACTCCGAGGCACTTACAGCACGGCACAGAACGTCTACATGAGTACTTAGCCTTACTATTCCAAATGAGCATTGAGCAGGGACTCACACCTGCCAACTTTCATGGTTGCCGCACATCCAATATTCTGAAAAAGAATCGAGATCCCTTGCTTTGTAAAAGCTACAGACCAATCTCAGTTTCATCGGTTATCAGCAAAGTATTTGAGAAGGCACTGTTGCCCCATATTACGTCGCACGCTCTAATGGGAGACAAACAACTTGGATTCAGAATTGGGTTGGGCTGTGGACACGCCCATCGGCTACTAAGAAGAATAATGAGGTCTACATCTTTAGTTAAAAAGCTACTCTTTGCCTGCAGTGTCGACATTTCCGCTGCGTTCGATTCTGTCGTCCAATCGCAGGCACTGTGGTGCCTGCGATTGGTTCACACAGATGCGATTCTACGCAACACAGGTTCACACAGATGCGATTTTACGCAAAAAATGCGCATTTTTGGGCGACCCGTCAAGCTCCATGCGTTGTCCGATGCCCATTTCTGCGTTATGACGGATTGACGCATGCATTAAAATAATTCAACTCATCCGGCAAAACGCAAATGGCAAAGTTTCAAAGTTTCAAAGATGGAATTCACTGAGAAACTTACTTATCTTAGCAGTAAGATGCAAGCCAATTATCTATGATAAAAAAGCATCCTGACCACTGTAAGCGTCATTTGTTGACTAAAGCTTGGGAAAAAGTTTCAGAGGAAGCTGGTCTAAAAGGTAAGAAGGAAAATTTTACTGGGCAAGTCTAGCCTAGCTAGACTTTTTGGGGAATTAGTGCAGATTATTTCCCCCAGTAAAAGTGCAGATTAGCCATCCCTGTAGTGTAGGGTACAGAGGCTCTACCAATAGAATCAGCATATACAATAGGAACTGATTTGTTGGTAAAGGTGCAGATTAGCTACCCTTGATGAAAACAACCTATTTCTTACTGCATGTTATTCAGCCAATTGGCCTGTAAACTTGCACTGATACTGTCCAGTGGAAGCACAATTTAAACAAATCAGTTCCTACTGTATATCCTGATTCTATTGGTAGAGCCTCTGCATCCCCTACACTACAGTGGTAGCCATTCTGCACCTTTACCAATTTGTTTATGTTTTGCTTCCGCTGGACAGTATCTGTGCAACTTTACAGCCTATTTTACTGGATAATATACAGTAAGGAATAGGTTGTTTTTATCAAGGGTAGCTAATCTGAACCTTTACTGTTCCCCCTCTAGTCGGAGGGTGCAGAGACCCTCCAACACAACTAGGATAAGCAGTAAAAAGTGAGTCATTTGTATTCTGTTTCTACTGAAAAGTATCTATGCAACTTCACAGCCCAATGGACTGAATAATTTACAGTTAAAAATAAGTTGTTTTTGTCAGGGGGAACTAGTCTGCACCTTTATCTTTACAGATTCTTGAATTAAAAAAACCTAGCTCCAGTTTAGTTTTTTGCTCACTTGACGTTTGTGGTGTAGGCTCCTTGGTAAACCTGTTATAGTGCTGCCCATGTACCATATGGTGCTGGTGTACTGGCCAATAGAACCAGGATGTACAGTGAGAAGTGATTTGCTTATATTCTGCTACTACTGGACAGTATCTTTGCGACTTTACAGCTCAATTGGATGAATAATATAGAGTAAAAAAATAAGTTTTGTTTACAGTGGGCAGCTCTACTACAGGTTTGTGTCCTTGAAAATTTTGATTTATAGGATCAGAGGAATGAATATTCAGAGAAATTGATTATTGTATTTGGACAGAGCATCAAATTTTCAATTGAACAGTATATTTATTTCTTATCTATTTTATTATGGTCCTATATTCCAAATTGATCAATTTTTCATTGTTCACTGTCATCATCATGTCACCATGCAGTGGTTGCCAGAGAGTAAACATAAAGTAATTTGCTACCTTTTAGATCAAATTCCATTTTGTATTGTGATAACTCTACACCATATACTGCAGGGGTGCCTAATCTGTCCCTGTATCAATGACTGAAGTAGCATCTCATAGCCAACAAAAGCTTTAGGTCCTCTTGAGCACATTAGCTTATGTTTTTTTTAAAATAAATCAGGATACAATCCTAAACAACACAGCCCAACCCCCTCATAAAAGAGGAGTAGCGAATCTGTTTTGGTACCCATGCCAAACTATCTATTTTAAGATCTCTTGGATTAATTTGTATATATTTACTATTTCTTCTTTTACTTGACATCCACACAAAGACCTGTGTTAAGTTGCAATCGCACCTAGGTTCCAGGCTTCTACATTCACGTTGAGTATTCTCTCTTGATCAGATCTGTGTTATTGGCCACTTATTTGTTGAAATGTAAATTATATTTTACCTCATGGAATATTTTCATCATCTAGTTAGTGAGCACATCACAAAGAAAATGAATGGGTAAGGTTTACAAGCAGAGTTTCCCTAGTGACATATAGCAGGGATTCCTCATCCAATTGCAGAATAAAATTTGATGATATAAAAATGATGAAGAAGATTGGATCTATTAAAATAGTGTGAGGGGAAAATGGTGTTTTCATAACTGTTTTAATAAAAGTTAGTAGACTTCAATAAAAAGTTCAACATAACCCAACTAATTCCATCATTTTATTAAATGACCCCTAGTTGAGATCAACTACATTTTCCTAGATCTGTGATATTGATAAAGTTCTCATGTCTTCTAAAACCAAATTTTATGAAAAGATTATACAAATCAAATTCTCATCCAGTTTTCTTTCAGTTGAAGACTGTCAAAAACAGTGGAGATCTCTTCGAGATGGCTTCAAAAGGGAGAAAAAGGCCCAAATGTCCAAGGGTGGGTCTCAGAGAGGAAGAGACAAGAAGCCTTGGAAGTGTTTTCAGAACCTTCTGTTCCTCGAAGATCACATGGCAGATAGACAGACAGAGTCAAATTTTGTAGAAGTACTAAATGTAAGTATCTCATATTGCTGATTTGCTGGACATTATTTTAGTATACTTAGTCAAATATTGAATTAGCAAAGGTTGCAAGTTTAATATTCCATCAGCCAATCATGCCACACACACACACTAAGGCTTGTACTCAAAGATGGTGGGGAGTCTTCCCTCCTATTAGTCAAGGAGTCCAAAAAGTTTTAGTTTATGAAGCAAAGCTTTGCAATAAGAACATATTCCTTCTATTGAAAATTTTGTTGATGTAGCTCTCATGAAATACTGAAATATCTCTTGGTAGATCAAACTTTTGAATAATAATTATTAAATGCAAAAATATTGGCGCAAGCCTCTTACAAAATGTATCATATAATTTACATTTTTTACATAATTTAGGTTGAGATAGAAACACAAGATATGATCGAAGAAATCGTCCTGGCTGGTTTTGATGATTCATCGGGAACTTCAATTTACCAAATGCCGCCTTCAACTTCAACCCCAATCTGAACTGGACCTTCAAGCTCGAGTGTCCGAATACCAGCATCAAGTCCTGAGACTCTATAGCCTCCTTCAAAAAAGGGGAAGTATCAAATAAAACTTCACTGCTTGAGCAGGAACTGATTAATGCAATTAGAGAAGATGTTCATTGCGACAAGCCATTTTGCGAAAGTCTTGTTGATGACCTGAAGAGCCTTGATCTGGCCACTAAAAGTTTCCTCAAATATAAGATTCAGCAATTGGTTTATTTAGTGTCCAGCGGCGGAATGAGAGACGATAGTTAGAAATTTATCTCATTAAATTTCAAAACGTTATTTCTTTTCACTTCTTGTTCGAATTTTTTTATAAAAACTTTCTTACATTAAATAGTTCAGATGAAAGACAAGAAAAGCTGTTACACTATTGGAATAAATACTCGTTTTGCCAAGGTAAAGCACCTTCAATTGAATAAAAAAAATTCGGAAAAAATTATTGCGAATAACAATTGCTGCACTGCTAGAATTGTTTGAACCCTAGCGATTGAGTGTTTGTCCCCAGGTAGATTGCACTGCTTGCCTTCATGTCCATCAATTATTCTTCCATAACTGCTTGTAGTGTCACCGAAATTTCTGGGACAATAATCCGAGCCTCTTGCCATTAAAAAATTGTGCAAACAGCAGCATGCCTTTATAATTGAGTCAATCGTTTCAAGTTTGCTGTCAATTGCTGTATAAAAAATCCGCCGTCTGGCAGCCAGAATACCAAAGGCATTTTCTACCACAAGTCTTGCCTGGATAACCTATAGTTGTAAACTCTCTTCTGCCTGTCTGCTATGCTTAATCCACCAGGATAGGGTCTCATAATATTTTTTCTGAGAGGAAAAGCCTCGTCAGCTACAAAAACATAAGGCATCATCATCCCATTGGCAATTGGTTGTGGATGTGGTGTGTCAATTGTCTCATTTATAATTGACCTTCCAAAAGTTGATGTTTTAAATACACCAGAATCTCCTGAGCTGCCTTCTGATCCAACATCTATTAGCATAAATTTATAGTCTGCATCCACGACAGCCATGAGAACGATGCTGTAGAACTTTTTGTAGTTGTAGGACTGAGAGCTACTATTCTTGGGCATCGAATTCTAATATGCTTGCCGTCTATCGCCCCAATACAATTTGGGAAATTTCCAGTGACTCTCAAATTTTTTGGCAGCAGTTTGAAAATCTTCTTGTGTAGGTGCCTTCATATATTTATCCTTCAAAACGTCCCAAATTGTTTTTGTAGTCTCAGCTATTATGTTTGTGACGGTCGAACGGCCTACTAGATTCTGGTAAGACAAAGATCTTTTTGACTCGCCTGTTGCCAAGTGTCTTAGTGTAATCGCCAGTCTAACATGAGGTAAGATGGGTTCTCTCCAATTCGTATGGAGCTTTTGAATTTTATCTTCAAGTAAGGTCAGGATTTCTTGAAATTGGCAAGGTGACATCCTCATATACTGAAAGTACCATTCTTGGTCTTTTTTTTCTAGCAGTGCCAGTAGATTTGCAAAACTTCCTGAAGTATTTTTATTTCGTAAAATGTCAAGGACCCACAATCTTCGATCAATAGAAGATGCTTGAAAAAGAAGGTCTAGTCAAAATCCTTAAATACTCCATAAGCACAACAGTGACTTTGATTGGACAGTTCTGAAATTTATTTTGCTAGGTTGATATTCAATATTAGTTTTGTATACTAAATTCACTGTTCAATCGAATTTGCGGTGGAGAAGGGGTAGACAATGGCTTTAACAACAGAGGGTATGCTGGTGATTCATATCACTGCTACTAATTTGTCATTCAAGCAGCCTTCAATACTTGTTGAATTTTTGTTGGTTGGATAAAAGTCTATTAAAAAAGAAAATGAAAAGAGTCAAGTTTAATTCAATTCATTTTATTTGAAGACAAATTTCACATCAAATTGAGATTGTTGAACTAACCGTGAAACCTGAGGAAAAGTGTGGAAACTATCAGATTGTATTTTAATAGTTTCAGTAATAATGATCTTTTTTCATAAGTTAGAGCAAAACAAGATTCAATGGTGAGCTAGCTGTGAGTTTTGCCATTTTTTAGATTTATTTGTCATTTTTAATATTGTTGGCAAATGTGTGTTTGTTGTCAATAAATAAGCACAAATTCAAAAAAAAAAAATCAAGATCAAAATTCTAAGCTGAAGTATAGACAGGTAGAAAGTATGACTACCTTCAGGTAACATCAAATTGAGATTGTTGAACTAACCATGAAACCTGAGGAAAAGTGTGGAAACTATCAGATTGTATTTTAGCAGTTTTAGTAATAATGATCTTCTTTCATAAGTTAGAGGCAAAACAAGATTCAATGCTGAGCTAGCTGTGAGTTTTGCCATTTTTTAGATTTATTTGTCATTTTTGATATTGTTGGCAAATGTGTGTTTGTTGTCAATAAAAAATCACAAATTCAAAAAAAAAAAAATCAAGATCACAATTCCAAGCTGAAGTATAAGACAGGTAGAAAATATGACTACCTTCAAGTAACATCAAATTGAGATTGTTGAACTAACCGTGAAACCTGAGGAAAAGTGTGGAAACTATCAGATTGTATTTTAGCAGTTTTAGTAATAATGATCTTCTTTCATAAGTTAGAGGCAAAACAAGGTTCAATGCTGAGCTAGCTGTGAGTTTTGCCATTTTTTAGATTTATTTGTCATTTTTAATATTGTTGGCAAATGTGTGTTTGTTGTCAAAAAAAATCACAAATTCAAAAAAAAAAAATCAAGATCACAATTCCAAGCTGAAGTATAAGACAGGTAGAAAATATGACTACCTTCAAGTAACACCAAATTGAGATTGTTGAACTACCCGTGAAACCTGAGGAAAAGTGTGGAAACTATCAGATTGTATTTTAGCAGTTTTAGTAATAATGATCTTCTTTCATAAGTTAGAGGCAAAACAAGATTCAATGCTGAGCTAGCTGTGAGTTTTGCCATTTTTTAGATTTATTTGTCATTTTTATATTGTTGGCAAATGTGTGTTTGTTGTCAATAAAAAATCACAAATTCAAAAAAAAAAAATCAAGATCACAATTCCAAGCTGAAGTATAAGACAGGTAGAAAATATGACTACCTTCAAGTAACATCAAATTGAGATTGTTGAACTAACCGTGAAACCTGAGGAAAAGTGTGGAAACTATCAGATTGTATTTTAGCAGTTTTAGTAATAATGATCTTCTTTCATAAGTTAGAGGCAAAACAAGATTCAATGCTGAGCTAGCTGTGAGTTTTGCCATTTTTTATATTTATTTGTCATTTTTGATATTGTTGGCAAATGTGTGTTTGTTGTCAATAAAAAATCACAAATTCAAAAAAAAAATCAAGATCACAATTCCAAGCTGAAGTATAAGACAGGTAGAAAATATGACTACCTTCAAGTAACATCAAATTGAGATTGTTGAACTAACCGTGAAACCTGAGGAAAAGTGTGGAAACTATCAGATTGTATTTTAGCAGTTTTAGTAATAATGATCTTCTTTCATAAGTTAGAGGCAAAACAAGATTCAATGCTGAGCTAGCTGTGAGTTGAGTTGCCATTTTTTATATTTTTTGTCATTTTTGATATTGTTGGCAAATGTGTGTTTGTTGTCAATAAAAAATCACAAATTCAAAAAAAAAATCAAGATCACAATTCCAAGCTGAAGTATAAGACAGGTAGAAAATATGACTACCTTCAAGTAACATCAAATTGAGATTGTTGAACTAACCGTGAAACCTGAGGAAAAGTGTGGAAACTATCAGATTGTATTTTAGCAGTTTTAGTAATAATGATCTTCTTTCATAAGTTAGAGGCAAAACAAGATTCAATGCTGAGCTAGCTGTGAGTTTTGCCATTTTTTATATTTATTTGTCATTTTGATATTGTTGGCAAATGTGTGTTTGTTGTCAATAAAAAATCACAAATTCAAAAAAAAAAAAAATCAAGATCACAATTCCAAGCTGAAGTATAAGACAGGTAGAAAATATGACTACCTTCAAGTAACATCAAATTGAGATTGTTGAACTAACCGTGAAACCTGAGGAAAAGTGTGTAAACTATCAGATTGTATTTTAATAGTTTCAGTAATAATGATCTTTTTTCATAAGTTAGAGGCAAAACAAGATTCAATGCTGAGCTAGCTGTGAGTTTTGCCATTTTTTATATTTATTTGTCATTTTTGATATTGTTGGCAAACGTGTGTTTGTTGTCAATAAATAATCACAAAAAATCAAGATCAAAATTCTAAGCTGAAGTATAGACAGGTAGAAAGTATCACTGCCTTCAGGTAACCTTCCTCCCTTTAAGAGTACCGGAAAATAATACTTAAAATGTAGTTTTTGAACATGTAGTAGCATAAAAATGATCCCATCCCCACAAAAAAAAAAAATGGATAGACCCACTTTGAAAGGGAATTCTGAGATTGGCTAAGATGCACGTTACCTTCTCCTGCAGTATAGGGTGCAGAAGTACTGCCCAACTGAACCAGGATAGGTAAAAAGTGAGTTGTTTATTTTATATCTTGCCTCTACTAAAGACTGTCTCTACACCCTATACTGCTGGCGTAACGAATCTGCAACTTTACCTTGAGATTTATACACAAGGTAAAAATTCAAAGCAATGCCAAAAAATAATACTTGACTTTTCTTGTTGAGTAAATATAGAGCTAATAGTTTTTTTCTGCTTTCTGCTCATTCCCATATTTGCGTTTCAACGGGTACACCGGACAGATTTGATATGGACAGTTCTGCGTTATTGCTGCATCCGTTATGCGTGAGCCGTTTTGCGTGAGAAAAAAAAAACCGAATCTGTGTGAACCAAGGGTAAGGGTAAATCGCTGTTTTCTTTCCTCCTCCTGAAGCCCTGTCTTAACTGGCATAGAAGGTTTATTTTACCGGGCGATTTACGGTAATAACCATGCTTTTGGGAAGGGCCAATAGCGTGAATAATTAGAAGATTCCCGATTAGGCAAAATCGTAATCTGTCTGATTTTTTTTTTTGTTCATCTTAGTACTCGGTGACAGTCCAAACTGCGATTGGTTCAGAACGCGTTATGTATACGAATTAAGATAAATCTTAATCTACCCTCTGTTTTTCTGAATAAAGTTCATATGTAGCGAAATCCTTATGATCCTTATTACAACCATAGAAGACGGGTTTTAGAAATGCTCACTAAAATAAAAAAAAAGGCCCGATTCATCGTGATTCATCATGATTCATCCTGATTTTCCTGATTTTCATGATTTTTCTGATTCATCTTAGTACCCTGTGACAGGTTTATAATGGCCATCAGTTCGGAAAGAGCGGAGCGCATAGTTTGCCTAAATTTACGCAAATTACAAATAAGGCTGAACCTGCTCTCTGCTTTGTGTGAATAAACTTTATACACGGTAAAATCATTATGACCCTTGTTACACTGAACCGGACTTTAGGGATGCCAATTAAAAAAAAAAAAAAAAATGGCGATTTTCGTTATTCATGTTAGTACCCGGGGACAGGGATTGGGTGTTAGTTTGGAAGAAAAGGAGTGTATAGAATAGGAGTGTTATTGGGAAGTATACAGGCGTTTTCAGGTGGAATTTTTTTCTGGTGGGGGGTTGGAGTAGGGGTTATGGGGGAGGATATTTCCATGGAGGATGTTTTCTTTGGGAAAGGGACATTTCTATGAAGGTGTACCGGATTTCCCAGCATTATTTAAAAAACAATCTGAAATTAAATAAAAAAAACAGGTTTTTTTCAACTGAAAGTAAGGAGCAAAATAAAACTTAAAACGAACAGAAATTATTACGTATATGAGAGGGTTCTCCCCCTCTTCAGTACCTCGCTCTTTACGCTAAAGTTTTTTAGTACTTTCAAAAGAGCTATCTATTCTAATTAACCGGCCTTTGTGATTCAGGGGTTTGTGATTCGAACAAAATTCGAACTTTAGCATAAAGAGCGGGGTATTGACTAGGAGCAAAATCCCTAATATACGTAATAAAAACATACGAATATAGAAATTCGTTACGTAAGTTAATTCGTAAGTTATGTCAGAACAAAATTTCGAGAAAGCCATTTAGCCCAAAAAAGAAAAATTAATATGCGAATTTCGCTTTAATTATTCATGTACGACGAGGCAAAATCAAAGCTGCATTAATTCAGAAACATTCAGATATTAAATAAAAAAAAAACAATCTTATTAACTGAAAGTAAGGAGCGACATTAAAACTTAAAACAAACAGAAATTATTCCGTACATGAAAGTTTGACTCTGTCTCACAACCTTATTTTTTAAAACAGTAAAAATCTTTAGCGTAAAGAGCGAGGCGTTGAAGAGTGGACAGCCCCTTTCATATACAGAATAATTTCTGTTCGTTTTAAGTTTTAATGTCGCTCCTTACTTTCAGTAAAAAAACTTTTTATTTTATAAAAAAAACTTGTTATTTTTTATTTAATTATGTGATAAATCAGATGTCAATTTGTATGCAGTCTATCGCTTAAATCCCTATAAGTCTCAATAGAGTGGAGGATGACATGTTACCAAAGATTGTCCTTTTTTAGCCAACCGTCAAGGGCTAAACGAAAAGCGGTCCTCCGTGGTTGGGTTGGGAGGAAGTCATAAAGAAAAATTTAAGTGAGATGGGAACTTCCTGGGAACTTCCTTAGCTGTGTTGGCCTCAGGCGGCTTGGTGTTGCGGTCGGTTGTTAGTAGTATTAGTAGAGTGGACAGAGAGGGAGCACTTGTTTTGCCTTCCCCCACAGCTTCTTACTTTGGGAAGTTGATTATAGTGTTAGTTAATGAGAAAATGTTTAGCAAACATTTTTCTTTATAGTGTAAAATATTTTTTTTATAGTGTATCCTTTCCCGTGACCCGTCCAGACAGAATGAAGTCAAGAATTTCATATAAACGATTACGGAACGTATTGAAGGACACAATACTCTTACAGGATAACTACCTCCATGACCCTTCATTGCCATTATAGCCAATCTTTTTTAATAAACAATTACTAGGCACTTAATTGCGTTCATAACTACCTAAAAATAGTTTTTATGCATAATTTTACATCCTATTTGAAAAACTTCCTACTCTTTTTCAATTTGACGTTAGAAGTATTTTGATCGACACATTATACAGTTTCAGATAATATTTAAATTACGATATTAATGTTATTTTGTAATGAATGAATTGATATTAAATAATTGAAATTCACTGGTACTGATATAAATCTAGTAAAGCCGGGGTGAACTAAAGCAGCATTCACTTAAAACAATGTTTAGGATCGCAAAGAGCAAATTTCTTCATTATTATCTTCATTATTTCTTCATTATTATCATCATAATAATTCATTATTATTATCTTCAATCATTAGAAAGAAATCTTTATTATAAATTTTTTTTTTATATAACATCCTTTATAATAAAAATTTCTTTATTATAGAAATTTCTTTATTATAAAAGGCCTTTGCTTCTCCGTGGTTCCTATATTCCTTTCAAATTAATCATCAGTTGGATATGTTCAATAGCATTTGCTTATCCATAATATGCGGATACTCGATAATCTATACTAGTAAAAGCTTCTGTCGATTACTAAAGCAAGGGTAATTTGAAGCAGCGCTTACTTATAAAATCACTATATAAGGTTTTCCAGTGATAAAACTATTCCTCCTTTGGGGAGCTTTTATTTAGCTTTGGTTACTCGAAACCACTCAATACAATTATACTTGGTGTTCTTTTTCCTAGGAAATATTCAATTTTCATCCGGTATTCAGTTTGATGGTAAATATCTGTCATCATACAGTGTTGCCAGCACTTTGAAATAGACTGTACCAGTTTCCCGACTAAAATTATACCACAAGAGATTAATCTGTACCATCTGAACAGAAGGTCAAAGATTCGCCTACATGAAACATTTTTTCAATAAACTTGAGCATGTATCTGAGTCACAAAGGAAAAAATAAAAACAAAATATGCAGGGAAGTTTCTTCTTGCACCAAAAATTCCAAACATGCCGAATTGTATTAGGACCTCTAAATGGTGCCAAAAACCGGTAGTTATACCACGTTTACAACGCCAGTGTCTTTGATGACTAGAATAGGAAAACCTATGATGACTGCATAGAAGGAAAATTGCAACAGTACGAGAAACTGAAGAAAAAATGGATGTAAGAGATACACGCAATAACTAGTTTTAAAGGACTGCACAGTTTGCTGGGACTGGGGAGGGGAAGTCATCGAAAATCTGACAAGTAGGTAAGTTGTAGTAAAATTATAGGAAAATGCGTGAAAGTTCGTAAATATTTGGATTCTTTTTGTGGGATGGAGGGTGGAGATTGCACCAGGGTGTGGAGACCAACACCCTACATCTCACCAAACCACCAAACTTTGGCACAAAGGTATGTTGCACCTTTTTTACCGTTGCACCTTTTTTTAATCACAATAATAAAATGATTTTCAACTTTTATACTTTTAGGTAAAAATTTTGCCTGTGGCACCTCCAAAACAATCCCTCACAGCCAACCCTACAATACAGAATAAATGCAGTGAACCAATTGGACAAGAAATTAGTAATTTACAAAACTTAAAGGGTGGAGATGGAGGATGGAGAAAATTTAATGCTTGAATTAAGAAATGAGAGAAAAGCTTAAATTTGCAGTAGCAAAAAAACCTAAATGCTTAAATTTAAGGATGGCGAAAACCTAAATGCCTACATTAAAAATGAAAAACACACACAATAAAATTTTAAGCAGTGCAAAAATTAATGCTTAAATTAAAGGATCGCAGAAGCCTAAATGCCCAAACTAAAAAGTTACAAGAACCTAAAAGCTTAAATTTTAGGCAGTGAAAAACCTGAATGCTTAAACTAAGGGATGGCCAAAAACCTAAATGCCTAAATTAAAGACATGATAAAAACCCAACTCTTAAGCTAGAAGCAGCGAAAAACCTAGATGCTTAAATAAAAAATTACAAAAATCTAAGAGCTCAAATTTGCAGCAGTGAAAACCCTAAATGCTTAAATTAAAGGATGGCGAAAACCTAAATGCCTAGATTAATTGCCTAAATTAAAAAACAACAAAACTCTAACGCTTACCTGTGAGGCAGCAAAAAACATAAATGCTTAAATTAAGGGATGGCAAAAACCTAAATACCTAAATAAAAAAATGCAAAAGCCTAAATGTTTAAATTTGAGGCAGCAAAAAAACCCAAATTCTTAGATTAAAGGCTGGTGAAACCCTAGAAGCCTAAATAAAAAAAAAATAAAAAACACTAACGCTTATATTTGAGGTAGAAAAAACCTAAATGCTCAAGTTAAGGGATGGGAAAAAATCAAATACCTAAATTAAAAAATGACAAAAGCCTAAATATTTAAATCTGAGGCAGCAGAAAACTTAAATGCTTAAAGTAAAGAACGGCGAAAACCTAAATGTTCAAATTAATTGGAAGTAAGTCCGTTAAATTATCAAAAAATTAATATTTTTTAAGATAAATGTTTGTTAAGTTTTTCTATCTGCCAAATATCAGATGTCATTAGTATGTGGACAAACAGGATGCTGCTTTACCTGCTATATAGAGGGTGCTATATATCGTTCGTATTGCATAAGATAGTCCGTAAAATAGTCCGTTAAACAGAACGGCAGTGGACTGGCAGCCAGAGAGTACCCAAAGAGGAAGAACTATGTCTAAGGTTTTCTATTCTCCAAATTTTCTTCTAAAATATTTCTTTTGATATTGTGGTTTGAAGATTAGTTTTTGGCAGTGCCATCTTTTACTTTTCTTTATTTACATCAATCTCATTTGTGTCTCTTCATGAAATTCATTAAAAAAAAGCAATCCAATAGTCTAAGCCGACCAAAATGGATGAAATATAAACGAAAAACTATATAAAAGCCGCACCTGTTTCCAAAATGAAGAAAGCACGTAATGTGTTAATAACCTTCTGGGGAATGTTGTCTAACGCTTTTTTGGGATCCAAAATCTGGCTTTTTTTGGGATAAAAATGTGTTAATAACTTTCTGGGGAGTGTTGTCCAACGCTTTTTTCGGGATCCAAAATCTCGTTCTTTTGGGATCAAAATGTGTTAATAACTTTCTAGGGAGTGTTGTCCACCACCTTTTTGAGATCTAAAACTAGTACCAGAAAGGGTTTTTAATTTTGTCTTTAAGCTAACTTTTAAATTGAAAAGCATTGAAATAGAAAAAAATCCCCCATGTCTTAAAAGAAAAGGTGGTGAAAATCACTTACTAGTAAAATCGTATCTTCGGTTCCATCCCCAGTGCCCTTTGTAATCTAAAATCAATGTACCGTTTGCTATTCTGAAAACCAAAAAAAAATATGAAGTCCGGACAGAATTTTGCTCGTTTTAGTACCCTACGAAATATAATAATTTTGTTACGCAATTCAAGGTATATTGGGGGGGGGTGAACTAACAAAAAGGCACCATGTGCTCATTACTACTGCTACTATTACTATGAGTATCACTAAAACTAAGGCTATTAGTACTAAGAGGAAAGTTTCAGGGAATGATTGACGGGGGGGGGGAATCTCAAACTAAACCAAATAACTGTGTGCATGCAGGTTGTCGAAATAGTTTATCAGGCATAAAAGAGAAACACACCATAGGATATTACGCTAAAACTTTTAGGGTTACTAATGCTAATACTACCATTGTTACTACTGCTACTACTAGTGCTGCTATTATTACTACTGCTGTTTGCACTTTACTGAAAACAATATATATTTTAAACACTTTCTCGCTTATAATTTTAATAAATCCAAAATTTTTGAGACTTCCAAGGAGGAATATCAATTCCTAGAGTAAATAAATTAGTTTAAAGATGAAATGCAACATATTTTCTTGTAGTGGCGTAGTGGATTGATCTCTTCTTAGTGATACGGGACCGAATGTTCAAACTCAGCTGTAGCAACCCACTATAAGGCTCAAACTTAATTCTGGTGATGAAATCAGTTTGAAACTATCTGTTTGTCGATCCAAACAGAAAAAAGAAGAAGAAATGCAATTTTAGTTAAAACTATATTTAATTGAGAGTTAAATTAATGACACGTTTTAAACTGAAAAAGCTCAAAAAAGAAGATTATCACAGTCACCAGTTAACAGGTAATTCTTCTGCTAACCTCTCAAATGTCCACTTTAACTCTTTTTCATGTGTTCCATCACCTAATTTCTTAGCTCTGCTCCAAGCCATCTCCAATGAAACTGATTTTCGATCCATTACGAACCCAAGCCATGCCATACAGTCTATGAAATTTGTAGTTAGGTTAAACCTCCACCAACCAAGTTCAGCCGCACGATAATCTTGAGGGAAAGCGTGATGGTAATTATGCCATCCTTCACCCCCTGTGCATAGTGTGACCAAACCGTTTTCCGTTGCCCTTAGAATCTGAAATTATTAAACATTACCAATACAATACTAAGGTTTTAATATCGAAAAATTTAATGTTCAAATACTGAAATTTCCTATGCGATTTTTGCTTTTCCTATGCGATATATATATAATATATATATGTTCAGACTTTCCGGGGATTTGTTGATAGACTATTCAAGCTGAAAGCTTGAAATTTTCTGATAACAATCGGGAAGCCCCGAGAAGAAATCTACCTTAATCAGTCCAAATTTAATAAAGAATGGCTTTCAATACATACAGGCATAATCTCACATATACAAGAACAATAAGAACAAATGACTTCAAACTGTATGTTTTGAATGATTATTTGTACATGAGATTTTAGTCATCATCAGAAACTACAACCAAAATAAACTCTGACTTGCTCATTGGTCCAGCGAATGCTGATGGATCACCATCTTCTTAATCTTTTCCTCCTTCTCAGCTGCTTGTAACATAATTTTAGTTACCTTCTTTTTGTTGGCTTAATCTTTAATCTTTTCCTCCTCAATTTTTCCATCTTCCATCTTCTTATCTTTTCTTTTCTTTTTTCCATCTTCTTAATCTTTTCCTCCTTCTCAGCTGCTTGTAACATAATTTGTGTTACCTTTTTCCTGTTGGTGATAGAAAAACTCTTGTTTGTAGTAGTTTTTGTTCGTTTTAAGTTTGGCCTGAATATTCAATTTAATTTTTTTTGTTTTCAAATTTGTTTGTACATCTATATCAGTATCTGTTATCTTAATGTTTCATATAAATTATTAATTTTAATTTCAGTTCATTTTAGGTTTCATTTATTCTTTGACAGTAATTTTTGGTCCTTTCTGAGTTTGAATTATTATAGGACTTTATTTTTGCTGGTGTTAAATCTCTTTCTGTTCTTCATGTTGTTCTTTTCAAAGATTCTTGCATCCCTTTCAATTCCAGTCGCAACTTTATTGAATTGCACTCTTTCAAACGGCTCATGACTTATTGCCTTTAAATCTTGATCCATGAATTTTCCCATTAGGTTCTATTTCTATTCCCCTTTCTTTTTGTCTGAATGTCCTTGTTCTCCGTCCATATTCTCATTTAACTTTCCAATTTTTGGATTTTTTTTTGTTTCTACTCCCAGCCATAATGATGTACTGCCACTTTTGTCATATGGCAATTACTGAAGTGGAGATGGTTGTTTCAGGTCCTTCAATAGTTTCACCAATAATAAAATTAACAGACTCCTTCATTTTCTTAAAATTAACTTCTTTCTTAATTTTTCCGTTGCGGAGATTTCAATCCTCCGAAGAGGTGGCAACTTGGAAAAGATATGATTCCATATTAGTAAAATCAATTGCTTTTTTTGAAATTTAATGCTTTCAAATTTAGTTTAAAAGAAAATTTAGAATTCATTTTAGTTTTTAGCTTTTTTGTACTTTGGTATGTAACTTGTTTAATTCAATTTCAATTTTAACTTTGACTTTTCAAGCTTCGAAAGAATTTACTTTTTTTCAAGAAATAGGCATGTAAAGGTTGGAATAGATAAGAAAACATAATATTCCTTTTAAAAAGTCTATTAAAAGGTCTTATAGAGCCGAATTCACTTCATATGTCACGCTAAAAAAAAAACACAAAAAACCAAAGCGACAAGGAATAACAAAGAATCCCTAACAACATGTAACATAAATATGTGCATATATATGTACAAATTTATGTACAAAAACACAAATATGAAAAAATAAACATATATATGTCATACATACAATGACCAGTATAAGAATGTAGAGTTTTTTTAATAAAATATAAACTACACAAAGAAATGCCCTTCCTAAAAAAAAGAATCTTCATGCAATGAACGGCATTTACTGGTGGGGCAGGAAGGGGGAGCTTTTCAGTTATTGGAATAATTTTAAGATTTAAGCAACTTAGCAAAACCATTTAGCAACCAAGAGGGCCCCAGGATTGCACAAAGCCTTCATTCAACTGAAGGTCCCTGGGACTTATTACTGCCAGGCTCTAAGTTGGCTTAAGCGCCTCGTGTAGAGTTGAGAGGTATTATTAAACCTTGACCAGCACTGGTGGGGCCATTGTTTTCATGAGGGCATTCTAATCATTCTATTAATATGAAAAAAAGTTTTTTTTAGAAATCTGAGTTTTTCCTCAATACTTCTGTACTAGCCTGATCGGATAATTTTATGATGGTCGAGATTGTTCAACATGGTAATTGGTAAAATTACAAAAAAGGTTAACAATAATAATGCAATCAGAGAATCTTCTAAATTTTTGTTGTTTTTTTTGTTTTTGAGAATGATAGTACTGGCGCTTGAAAAAATAATACTGGTCTGAATAGGGCGATGATAGTATTGATACAAAATTTTGAGAGCTATTCAAAAGGCTAATGTACAAAGTCTAGGCTGAGACTTTGCTGCACAGTGGTATACTGCCACACTGCCGCATACTGCCGCACAGTGGTATAGTTGTCCTGAACATAAATGTGGTGCATAAAAAGTCAGGGTTGTTATAGACCTTTTATCATGTAATCAGAAAAGTTAACCATCATTGTATTGCTAATTATGAGGTATCCATCATTGTTTGTGGATTAGGAAAGAAGTTAGTAAATTTGTGTGTGTTGTTGAGGGAGGAGGGAATAAATGCTGAAATTATGTTTTAATCTCAGAATTAGCGTGTACAATTATTTCCCAAGAAATTAAATTCGATGAAGATTATATAAGCTTTTTACAGGGAACAAAAAGTGACCTTTAGTCTAAACCAGATGATTACCGTATAAACTCATTTTTTAATCACGCAAAAGATAAAAAAAAACTTTTTGTTTATATATATATATATATATATATATATATATATATATATATATATATATATATATATATATATATATATATATATATATATATATATATATATATATATATATATATATATATATATATATATATATATATATATATATATATATATATATATATATGTATATGTTCAGACTTTCCGGGGATCTGTAGCTAGATTATTTAAGCTGGAAGCTTGAAATTTTCTGATAAAAATCGGGGAGCCACGAAAAGAATTTATCTGTACAAATTTAAAATAAAAAATATAAAAGCTTGGAATGCAACCTCATGAAAAATATGGCATTTGCATAAATATTTTCATATATTTGGGTTATTTTCAACAATTTTGATTATAAAAAACTATAGTGAAACCAACCCGATTGAACTGAGGACATCTTTGTAAGTAAGGGAAAGGGGTGTGAGCGAAGGGAGATAAGACAAGCATAATCATAAAAACTGCTAAGTGTAAAATAGAGCAAACTAAAATCTAGAACAAAATTGTTCTAGTAGAGTGCAAAACAAGGCCTGGAGGGGTTACTTCTAACCACGGATATAGAAATTCACACCCCTGCTTTTATCAGTTGACAACAGACTTGTGGTTTTACTTTCATATTTACTTTGGTGGGAGGGGAAGATTCTGGTTGAATACAAGTGCTTTTTTCCCCAAAATGAATCATGAGAATGAAAAAGAAAATATTAATTGATTATTGGAAGTCTTTTAACATAAGCTTGTTTACTTAAACTCATTACCTTGGGTACTATTATAAAACTCTTGGATAAACCTGAGTGTCACTTGCCTATTGTACAATATATCTCCATAAAATACGCAAGAGTTGACCAGTTAAGCTCAGCTTACACTTCATAAATTCTATTTCTAAGAAGAAGCATCGCAGGACGCACTAGTGAATTAACTTCAATGTGCCACTTTAAAGTCATTTGGTAAGAGCGTTTGGCTTACCATAAACTTTGCTTCCAGAGAAATGTACCGCAAAATAAGTAGCCAAGTTACTTCAGAGTCACTATCCAAGAGCAGTTTACCCAAAATTGACTAAGTTGTATTCATCAAAAAATATATAGCATATTCCACTACCCAAGTCACCTCTAGGAGCCACTTCTTAGTCATTAACCATGTGCCATTTATTTACCATAAGGTCAGTTCCTAAAGAAATGTATAGCAAGACTTTTAACTAGTCGCTTTTAAGCGTTAATGAAATTATTAGCCAGAAACCACTTACCTGTCATAAGGTTTATCTCCAAAGAAGTGTGCTGCAGAATTCACTAGCCAAGTCATATGTAAAGTAAACACATAGCGGCTGAACGTTGGAAAGAAATAGGACACGAGAATCGATTCATTCCATAGTATGACAGGGAGAACTCCAGGTGCGATAAAGCAGAATAGAATTGCCAAGGGCCGGTAGAATCTGAAAAAAATTTCTTTTGTTAAATTCGTTTTCTTCAGTTTTCTTCAAAAATCATCAATGATGTGCTAAAATAATGTGCTAAACATACGCATTGATCAACATTTACAAAAGTTTATTTTAAATGTACTTAAAAGTTTGACCAAGTAAACATAAAACGAAAAAAATAAAGTCTAAACAGACATTATTATGAACGAAAAAATTGAACCTAAAAGAGACAGAGGTTAAAATGAAAAGTCAGCTCAAAAGAACAAAAATTACCCAAATGAAGCTAGTGCATCTTGGTGCTGATATTGCCTCTGGAGGGTGGTGGATGTATTTATAGAAAAAAGCCCCTGCCGCAACACACCAAATCTCTCACTCGCAGGCTGTAAATCTATCACATGATCTGCACCACAGATTGCCCTTGATATTATAATTAGGATCCTCTGGAGTGGTGCCGATAAGACTTTAAGGGCTTCTGCAAAAATGGGCTTCCACATTTGGAAATAGGCCTAATACACGACTGATAAAGGGGGAATAATTGAGCTGGATATTAAGAGGTTCTCTAGAGCAAACAATTAAGCCTAGCTTTGTCGCATAAAAGGCCTAGACACAATCGAAGATACGTACCCTCAAGGGAGGTTTTAGGTGGAGTGGAATCCAAAAAGCAGATTTTCATTACTCTCCTCGTACATTCACTCTTGATAACGAAGTCAAGATCTGTGCACGAGACCTTTGGTCTGGTGATCAGTAGCTCTTAAGCCTTAGATGCATTGAAATTGGTCATCCTGACATCAGACCACTTTTCTATCCCTAGGAGGCCTTACTGTAAAAGCACAGAAGCTTGTACAGGGTCACCATGCTTATTGACAGCTGAATAGACAGCGTGGCATTGTCAAAAAATGGTATAGGGGCTAATGAAATTGTCCCTTATGGCGTAGATATACACGAGGGAAACTGTGGGCCCAAGCAGACGACAGCAAATTTCATGCAGTTTGTGTCTTTTCAACATACCCTTATGCCAGACTCTATCAAGAGCTTTTGCGATGTCAAAATAATATCCTAATTTCAAAACCCCTGGTCTGGAAGTTTAACTAGCTCTGAAGTTGCAGTTTAAAGGAATCAAGTGGTGAGTGTATTTGACAGAATTAATGCTGTTTATCGCTAATGAGCCTATTTAAGTTTAAGCATGAGTTAAAGTTTTTTGGAAATGCTCTCATAGACCTCATAAAGGCGAGAAGAGGCTCAATATGATGGTTCTAGGCATTTAAACCCTCCCCTCTCCACCTGGAAAATACCCCCGTGGATATTTTCCGTGAGGGGAGGTGCACACTTTCACAACCATGGGAACGGTATGAAGTGAAAACAGAGCCAAAAGTATGACGATTAAGGGCCAGCTGTTCTGTGCTCTGGTGGTTATGTGCAGCATTTCCTCTTTCATCTGGACCTGACAATCTGGTCACTTATTGGCACTATAAAGCTGCTGGAGTCTTGGTGCAGGGTAGTCGATGCGATCGATAGTGGTATCCGGGCCACTCCTTTTCGCTCCTATTTTGGCTCTTATTTTACAATCTTAATTACCTTCGTCATAAGACTTTCATATATATGTTACAAACAAATCCAAAATGAAAACCCTTTTGGCCTTTTTTACAACAAATTTCAAGGGGCTTCAGGATAAATCTGCTTTTATTCATTAGGGTTTTCTTGGCCCCAGAAACTACTGATATAAGTTTCAAGCTGTTCAGAAAAAAGTTCTTGCTATTTTTGCTCCTTTTTCTGGTTCCAGTCTTAGGGAATTTTTTTTTCAAATTTTTCCTTCGTAATGAATTCACTTGACCCAGTAGTATTAAAAGGGGAGTTTTGAGCCAATCAGAAACACGGTGTCTGGCCGTTTTTTGGGCCCTATTTTTGGAGGGACCGTGTTCCGAGACTTCTTTTTTGTTAAATAGTTTTGTGACACACATAATTTCCTCCTGCTGCAAACTATTATTAGCCCTGGGGTTGAAGCTGTAGTTTAAAATCGATCAGAGACAATCAGCTTTTGGTACTTTTTATGGTATCCTAACACACCCCCTTACAAAAAAAATATATGACCCAGCCTAGAGAAATTTTCGAAAAGTTACGGGCAGACTGGAGAGCTAAGAGGCCGCTTTTTCCCATTATGAAAGTTCTTTGTAAATCAAAGGTAATTTGAATAATCAACGATCCTCACCCTTGGAGTTAAGTAGGTCATATCATCCACAATAGCATACTCGTTGGACCTTTCAACTATTCTAAAAAGAAAACATCTGAAAAGTTTAATCTGAAATGATGGGGTGTCTCAGGGATGCTCAGGAGTGAAAAGGAAACAAAACGGTGCTTATTACCATCTACACACCTCTGATCCTTAAAGAAGACACTACAAATTTCAAATTCTGATTGAATGAGTCCCCTTTCATGTTTCTACCACCAACCCTTCCATACAAAGTCACGGAAAGAAAATACTATGACAAGTCCTTTCCTTGACAGGCACTAAGTCAACGCCAGCACTTTGTCTCTAATAACAAGGCGTCTGTGAAAATAAAAACATGGACAGCTTAAAACACATAAAATCTGAATGCAATGTTAGCAGATTAACAAAGTAGTTTTACTTTTAAAAGCAGTTTTAGATTAAAAAAAATTTAACTAAAAAACTCTCGTCTCAGCATCAATTGTTTTTCTCTAGTGCAAGCAAATCTTTGAGGGAAGACTATGATCAAAATGGTAAATTAATTATAATTTACAGAGGAGACTTCAATACGTATTTATTTTAACAGTGTAATGGCTATATAATAATCTGTAGTATATATATTTTTGTGTATAATTTTATTTTACATATAAACTATAATTTTTTCTTGGAAATTTGTATTTCTTTGGACTGAAAGATAAGCCCCTGATTAGAATATAAATTAATCAAATTTTTTTATATTTTTTGGAAACCTAGATTTAATTAATTATTTGGTGTTTCCATTTGATTTATTAGTTAGTAATATTTTATTTTGCAATTCAAAATAAGAGAACTTTTGGCCAAAAAACACTTGTTTTTTGTCTGGAAATCTTCTCAGCATAAGAGGTGACAAAACGGAAGGTAAGAAAAATCAATAGGAAAAGAAATTGAACTTGCAGTTCCAACAAAAAGTTTCTAGAGGTTAGAGACATGCATGCAAGAACTTGCCCCGTGGAAGGAGGCTCAATTTCTCTGTGTGGGGGAAGCAGGAAATAGATCCAAGAATTTGAAAATAGAACCAAAATAGGCACAGTATGTTAAAATATAAGGTACCACTCAGATAATCACTATATCTTGAGATAATATGTGCGGACAAGCCACCCCCTCCCCAGTGCATCTACCTGAAACTGATGCCAACTCTCTTTCTCATTTTTTGAATTTCTTAATCCTCTCCCCCTGCCTCAAAAATTAAGATTATGTAAGCCTTCCTAATCTCACAAGACGCAGTTTTATCTTTTATTATAGACGGTATATCCATCAAATCAAAAATAGGCTCTGATAGAAACTTGACATGTGTTCCACCAGTTAATGTTCAACACTAATTTAGTGTGTTTCAACACTAATAAACGTTTCAACATTTAGTTTATAGTTTAACAATAAATGTGATAATATTCAGAAGCTTCTTTTACTAAACTTCGCGAGATCTAATTCTGAAAATAGTGCTCCCAACAAATTCGCTTAATCAGTCCACCATAAAACGGAGCACATGAAGATATAAATATGGCATTGTAAGAACATAAATTTACACCTTAAAGCTAGTACATTAACAAAATAGTAATATCTGTGGATTTAAGACGACACTTACTTAACAGATCGCTACCAAAATATTGATTTTTTTTTTTTAAGTACAAGTACATCTTGAAGCAAGCTATGATTACTATGACAAAACAGTTACAATTACGAATAGAATATATGTTTCAGTTTAATAGTGTTATAACTACAGAAATAATTTATGGTATATATATATATATATATATATATATATATATATATATATATATATATATATATATATATATATATATATATATATATATAGATATATATATATATATATATATATATATATATATATATATATATATATATATATATATATATATATATATATATATATATATACTACTACTACTACTAACAGCTCACCGCAGCACCAAGCCGCCTGAGGCCAACACAGCTACGCACGATCCTCCTCCACCCCAATCTATTCAAAGCCTCCCTTTTTACACCCGCCCACGAAGTTTCCCATTTCCTTTAAATCTTTCTTTATGACGTCCTCCCACCCAGACAGGGACGACCTGCTTTCCGTTTAGCCCTAGATGGTTGGCCGAAAAGAACAATCTTCGGCAATCTGTCATCCTTCATCCGCACAACGTGCCCTAACCACCTCAACCTTTCTTTAATTATAGCCCTAGAGAGCGGTATTGAACCACATTTGTTCATATAGCCTATTGTTTGAAATACGATCAGTCAGCCGGGTACCCAGAACAATCCTTAAGCAATTTCTCTGGAAAACATCTAGCAAATCTTCATCCGCTTTTCGGAGCGTCCATGCTTCAGAGCCATATTTGACCACTGTCATCACTGTAGCTTCTAATATTCTAATCCTGGTTAGCAGACTTATCTTCCTATTCTTCCAGACTTTTTTTAAACTGTGAAAAAACACCCTGAGCCTTGGCTATTCTATTTTTAACATCTTCACTGCTCCCACCATCTTTACTAATAATACTACCAAGGTAAGTGAAGCTGCCCACCTGATCAATCTTTTCATTACCCAACGTCATCTTTTCATCTTCACTTATTCCTAGCCTTAGTGACTTAGTCTTCCTAACATTAATTTTCAAACCAATTCTAGCACCCTGAACTCGCAAAACCTCTAAAACTTAATTCATTTTGCTCACACTTTCATCTAGGATGCTCAAATCATCAGCGTAATCCAAGTCCAGGAGACTTTTTCCTCCCCATTTGATTCCGTGGTCTCCCATTGCCTTTCCTGTGCTCCTTAAAACAAAGTCCATCAAAATAATCCATATAAAGGGGGATAGAACAAAGCCCTGCTTAACTCCTGATTTAATACAAAACCAGCTGCTAACCTCATTTCCTACCTTAACCGCAGCAGTGTTATTCTCGTACATAGCACTAATCACTTTAATGTATTTGTCTGGTATACCATACAAGGATAAAACCTTTACTAAAGCTCTTCTATCAACAGAATCGAACGCTTGCTCGTAATCTATAAAACTGAGGACCAAAGGTGTTTGAAAACTCAGGCGCTTCTCAATTATTAGCCTAAGAGTGAAAATTGTGTCGACAAATCCTCTACCTTTTCTAAAACCGCACTGCTCTTCTCTTAAAACTTTGTCTACGGCATCTCTCAGTCTAAAAAGTATCATATTACTAAGTAATTTACTACCTACAGAGACCAGACTAATGCCTCGATAATTACCACATTCACTTTTATCACCTTTCTTATAAAGTGGCTTAATTAAGGTTTTCCTAAAATCGTTAGGTACTTCCCCTTTTTCAAAAATCATATTCATAATCTGCAATAACTTATTTCTAACCTCAGAGCCACCATATTTAAGAAACTCATTTACCACCCTATCAGCACCTGGAGCCTTATTATTCTTTAATCCTTTTAGTACTGTTGCTAATTTCTCCTCACAAAAACAAATCTTCCTTCACATCCAAAGTATCACAAACTTTTTCATTTTCCTCTGTATTTTTTCCTGCAACTCTATCTCGGTTAAGCAAGTTCTCAAAATGTTCGGCCCATCTCTCTTTAGTTTTTTCCTTATAGCTAATTGCGACCCCATTCCTATCTTTAACTGGGACAAATCCGGATTGATTACTCCCTCTTCCGGATTGACAACAAGTCCGGATTGACAACGTGCCAGTACAATATTTTACTATTATGCCGTCTAGCTGCATCTTCCAGATCCTCAGCAATTTTATCCATGGCCTCCAGTTCACACCTCCTTACTTCATATTTTAATGCTTTCTCCACTCTCTTTACATTTCTTTTGTTTTCATACGATCTATCACTCAGATAATTCTTGTACAAGTCCTTTCTCCTTTCTATTAAACATAAAGCTTTTTCACTAATATTCTTAGCTGCAGTTCTAGGTTTCTTCCCTAATACACCTTCAGCAACTTCACAAATTATTTTTCTAAAATTATTCCAGCCATCTTCCACATCATCAAATTTTAAACTCTCAAGTTTAGTATTCAACTGTTCCTGGAAAGTTTCTCTCAAATTCTCATCCTGGAGTCTACCAACATCATAACTTCCCGGGAGGTAGTTACCCTTCCGATATTTCAGCTTTAAATTAACCCTTGACACTACTAGATGGTGATCATTACTTTTAACATCAATAACAGCACTCCTATATACCCTAGTATCTTGTATTGATCCTGCCAGTCTTCGGTTTACTATAACAAAATCAATAAGGTTTGCTGTCTTACCATCACGTGAATACCATGTTAACTTATGAGCCATTTTATGACCAAACACCGTATTGGTTATAACTAGATTGTTTATACCTACAAAATTGCAAAAGTCTGTATCCATTACTGTTTTCTTTTCCTACACCAAATTTACCTAGGCTGGGATACCCTCTATCCCTATTTCTACCAACCTGGGCATTAAAATCTCCCAGTAATAACATAATATTTCTACCTGGGACCTTGTCTATTTGCTCCTGTAACTGTAAGTAAAATTCATCTGAGTCCCTAGTATCTCCGTCAGTCGGTTCTACAGGGGCGTATATTACTATAACTGATACCCTGAACTTTCTAGTCATAAAATGAGCAATTAGTATTCTATTACTAATACCTTCCCAGCCTAAACAAGACTTATCAGCTTCCTTATTCATCATGAGCCCTACTCCCTGTCTATGTACCCCATCCTTCCTGCCTGAGTAAACAAATTCTATATCACCTAATTTCATGCTTCCTACCCCTGGGATATGAGTTTCTGAAACTCCTAATAAATCCAGTTCGAATCGTCTGAATTCGTCAGTCAAAATGTCGATACGATAGTCATTTTTTAAAGTTCGAATTTTTATGTTCTTTAAATCATTGAAATTATTTTCGCCTCGGGAAAAGCAATGATCCCGGATACCAGTTCAGGACGGGGATCACATATCTTCTCAAGTCTACACCGAAGTGCTTAAGCCGGCTTAGAACCGGACAGCAAGAAGACCTAACGATTTCAGGAAAACCTTAATTAAGCGACTTTATAAGAAAGGTGATAAAAGTGAATGTGGTAATTATCGAGGCATTAGTCTGGTCTCTGAAGGTAGTAAATTACTTAGTAATATGATACTTTTTAGAATGAGAGATGCCGTAGACAAAGTTTTAAGAAAAGAGCAGTGCGGTTTTAGAAAAGGTAGAGGATGTGTCGACCAAATTTTCACTCTTAGGCTAATAATTGAGAAATGCCTGAATTTTCAAACACCTTTGGTCCTCAATTTATAGATTACGAGCAAGCGTTCGATTCTGTTGATAGAAGAGCTTTAGTAAAGTTTTTATCCTTGTATGGTATACCAGACAAATACATTAAAGTGATTATTGCTATATACGAGAATAACACTGCTGCGGTTAAGGTAGGAAATGAGGTTAGCAGCTGGTTTTGTATTAAATCAGGAGTTAAGCAGGGTTGTGTTCTATCCCCCTTTATATGGATTATTTTGATGGACTTTGTTTTAAGGAGCACATGAAAGGCAATGGGAGACCACGGAACCAAAGGGGAGGAAAAAAAAGTCTCCTGGACTTAGATTATGCTGATGATTTAAGCATCCTAGATGAAAGTGTGAGCAAAATGAATGAAGTTTTAGAGGTTTTGCGAGTTCAGGGTGCTAGAATTGGTTTGAAAATTAATGTTAGGAAGACTAAGTCACTAGGGCTAGGAATAAGCGAAGATGAAAAGGTGACGTTGGGTAATGAAAAGATTGAGCAGGTGGGCAGCTTCACTTACCTTGGTAGTATTATTAGTAAAGATGGTGGGAGCAGTGAAGATGTTAATTATAGAATAGCCAAGGCTCAGGGTGTTATTTCACAGTTAAAAAAAAAAAAAGTCTGGAAGAATAGGAAGATAAGTCTGCAAACCAAGATTAGAATATTAGAAGCTACAGTGATGACAGTGGTCAAATATGGCTCTGAAGCATGGACGCTCCGAAAAGCGGATGAAGATTTGCTAGATCTTTTCCAGAGAAATTGCTTAAGGATTGTTCTGGGTACCCGGCTGACAGACCGTATTTCAAACAATAGGCTATACGAAAAATGTGGTTCAATACCGCTCTCTAGGGCTATAATGAAGGAAAGGTTGAGGTGGATAGGGCACGTTGTGCGGATGAAGGATGACAGATTGCCGAAGATCGTTCTTTTCGGCCAACCATCTAGGGCTAAACGGAAAGCAGGTCGTCCCCGTGGGAGGACGTCATAAAGAAAGATTTATAAGGAAATGGGAACTTCGTGGGCGGTGTAAAAAGGGAGGCTTTGAATAGATTGGGATGGAGGAGGAACGTGCGTAGCTGTGTTGGCCTCAGGCGGCTTGGTGCTGCGGTGAGTTGTTTTTTAGTAGTAGTAGTAGTAGTAGTAGTAGTAGTAGTATATATATATATATATATATATATATATATATATATATATATATATATATATATATATATATATATATATATATATATATATATATATATATATATATATATATATATATATATATATATATATATATATATATATATATATATATATATATATATATATATATATATATATATATATATATATATATATATATATATATATATATATATATATATATATATATATATATATATATATATATATATATATATATATATATATATATATATATATATATATATATATATATATATATATATATATATATATATATATATATATATATATATATATATATATATATATATATATATATATATATATATATATATATATATATATATATATTATATATATATATATATACATATATATACATATATATATATATATATATAATATATATATATATATATATATATATATATATATATATATATATATATATATATATATATATATATATATATATATATATATATATATATATATATATATATATATATATATATATATATATATATATATATATATATATATATATATATATATATATATATCATATATATATATATATATATATATATATATATATATATATATATATATATATATATATATATATATATATATATATATATATATATATATATATATATATATATATATATATATATATATATATACGTATATATATATATATATATGTATATATATATATATATATATATATATATATATATATATATATATATATATATATATATATATATATATATATATATATATATATATATATATATATATATATACATATATATATATATATATATATATATATATATATATATATATATATATATATATATATATATATATATATATATATATATATATATTATGTATACATATGTGTATATATAAGCATATATTTATGTATAATTTATTTTATATATACTAACGATAGTTCATAGATAATAATAGTTTTTTCCTGAAAAGTGTTGTATTCTGGACTGAAAAGATGAATCTGCAACGATTGGAATATAGCTTAGAAGATTTATAACTAAATTTTTCAAGATTTTGCATTGGAAACAATACATCCAGCAATTTGCCCAAATTTGTTACCCGGTTCATATCATCTTTCTATAGGTTTTCCATAGAAAAAAACAAAAACCATCGGGTTATTCCATATAAATGGAGATAAGACACGGTCTTTTTAAATCCTGATTCTAAACCAAACTAATACTAGCCAGAGTTGTCAGTTGCTTGGTCTAAATTTGCATTGCCTAAAAGTGAAAATATGCCGAAAACTTGATTTTCCTAGTGAAAATACTCCAAATGAACGATTTTTTCCGTCAAAAAATGCACCGATTCAAAAAATACAATGTTTAAACTCCTCAAAAAGCACCAAAATAGTGCAAATATTCCCCATCTGGCCACTCTGATACTTGCCTTGGACCCTCCCTGTCTTAGGCGCAGCAATATTATTTTCTTACATAACATTAATCACTTTAACGTACTTACCTTGTTTATAGTTAATTGTTAAATAGTTTTAAATAGTTTTAAATGGTTAATCAAATTTTAAATAGTTAATCAAAATAAAATAGTGTAAATGGGTGTACTACAGTCGATGGATTGTTATTTAACAAAACTGAGAGGTAACTAAAAAAAATCTGTATTAAATTTTATTATTGAGGAATGATGACTTTCTCAAGTTGATTAATAATTTTCAGTAATAAGCTTTTCCTCCAAAATACTTTTTCTGGACGAAGAAGCACATTTTTTCAACCCAGAATCGAATCAATACCGAACCGATCAGTTACCCTCGCGAAAACCTCTTTTATCATCGGACTACAACATGACACTCAGCTCGCTAGGCTATTTTCAACTTCTGTAAGAACCTTGCTGTACAGTACTACTGATGTTGCTTTATTGGTTTCTTGGAGTATCCAAACAATCAAAAGGATATAATTTATTTCCCATTATACCATTCTATACCTCTATACCCTCTAGACCTTTAGTTGTTACCCTCTATACCAATTAGTTCCAATGGTATAGAGGTTACTCTCTATACCATTAGTTCGCACCTACAGGGTCAGCCAAAAATAAATGAAATAATACAAACTATTTTTTACCTCCTTCTTTATCCAACGTTGACATCATTGGCACCGAATTAGGTTAGGTAACCAAATTCGGTTAACGGAATTAGGTGCCACCAAGTAAATTAAAAGTGAAGTACAGCGTTAAAAGATCATTCCAAGGTGTCTATGGATTCTTATCAAAACCACGTCTTCGGTAGCTAAATCGGTTTTTCTTGATTATAAAATCGGAGCAGTAATTTACCAATTATGTGAACCAAACGCATCTAAGCATGGGATCGTGAAAATATAGTCGGGGTATAAAATATACCCCGAAAATATAGTTCGGGGATTTTTCGACTTTTTCTAGCACGCAGATGTGGATCTAGGAAGTGGGCATTTTGATTTTTTTAAACAAAAATGTCAAAAAAAGATAATTTTTAAATCTAGGAATAGTTATGAACCTCTACCTCCCAACTAGTGTGACTATTTTGAGGGGTGTCGTCTCTGAGCTTTTTTTTCCGCATTTTTCCTTGGTAAGAAAAACACCGAATATTTTCCAGCAGACAAGAAATGTTATGTTCAAATGACATTAAAATTTTTGATCTTAGGGGGGAGGAGAGGAGGAGGTAGTATACCAAAGATTTCTCTTTTCTGCTTTCTTTCATCTATATTCCTGACGGATGATTTCTAAGCAAAAAGATTTAAAAGTACAGATCCTATCAGTGCCTGCAATATGCACTATCATGCTATCTAGATTATTTTTTTTCATTCTCTTAAGCATCGAAATTAACAGGTAGCGAAGATCGTATCCAGGAGGAGGGAGGGGCTAGGGGGTTTGAATTACCCCTGAAATGTTTGTCCGACTCATAAAAAACGTAACAAAATACAATAAACAAATTTTTGATACGTTTATTATTTTTTTTAAACCTACCCTCCCCCAAAAAAGTACCCCCACCCTGAACAAAACCCTAGATACGGCCCTACAAGTAGTATACCTAATTTTAGAAAATTCCAGTATCGTTTGGTGCCAAAATTAGCGAACTGTTGCCTCAACTTTGGATTTAGAGGCCTGGTCTGGGTACCAAAGCACCAACTTTAGTTTTTCCCGGTGCCCTGGTCTTTCCCTCTGCAATTGATTTTCATTGAACCTTTTCCCAATGATATTACCTTCTTTGGAATGCAACTACAGGATCGTCCAAAAGATCAGTACAGTCTATTTTCCTCCCCTTCTCTATCACCATTTGATCTTTTTTTCATCATGAGCCACCCCATATGAGCGAAGAAAAATCCCCTTTTTGAATTATGAGGATCGCCATCTGTTTCGCTAAACTTGTGATGAACTCTATGATCCCGGCACCATTCATATATGTCATTCTGAAATAGAGAGAAAAATGTCAATAATTGGGTAAATAATCGCTTTCCAGACAAAATGTATTTGATAGCGTAAACAAGGCGGAAGCATGGGTTAATGAAACTTTCAGGGGGTCAGTTAAATACAAAAACCTAAACTAGGAAAGTTTCATTACCCAGGCTTAATTCTTTTCTTCAAAATACTGAAAGAAGAACCTGTTCAATAGCTTACATTTGAAAAAAACAATGAATATAACCAAATAGCCCCTGAGACCTCTTCTTTTATATGAGATAATCGGGGGTTTATTTCCTCAACCACTGCAGCATCGGGAAAAATTCTGCACGTGTATGCAATACAAGTGACCATTATTGCAGCCACCGACCATTCACTTTCCAGATTTAGCTATGATGCTACTGTAAAATGTGGAACAGAAGGTTATGGTTGTACATGCACAAATTTATTAGCAATCAATATTCAAACCTTTCAAACTAATGGAATTAATGACAATTTCTTCAAGTGGACAGTAGCATGAACTCGCGGTTGGTTTCATAACCATTTCCCATTTCCTCTTACATTTGGCCAAGAACGACTGAAATGTTCTTCTTAGGGAACTGCAACTAGCCTATTGAGCTGCAATAACTCGCACAAAGTTCATAGAAGTCTAACTTTTCAGGACATTGGCATGTCAAGCGGGTATAAATGAGGCATCAGCTTCAAATACTGAATTCCCATATTCTCGTTAAGACAATCAAGGGACTAGTTCCCAATCTCTAAATTTTCCAGATAAACGAAAAAAAACAAAAATATCACCGAATTTTTCTGGCTCTCGATCAAGGGACACAAGGGAAGTAGAGGCTAAAAGTAAGGCACAATTGGAACACTTTGTTGATATAAAAAAAAGAACATTTAAGTTGAGACATTGGTGTCATTTTTTCTGGGAGGGGACGCGGCGCAGTTGTCATCCCTACTGAATAACTTAGAAAATATTATAATTTATTAGGTAAAACTAAAGATAATTGTTGAGAAACGGGCTTATGTGTTGCCAAGTTCATTTTTTTTTCAAGACTTAAAACTGGGCTAGGTTGAGGTACATTTTCAATTAAATTAAATTTAGTGTAATTAAATTAATTTAATTTAATTAAATTCAATAAAATTAAATTCTTATTAAAGCACGGCCAAAGTTACGATAGGGCTAGTTTTTTTTAAAGTTTGATAGGGTAAGGAAGTATAAACAAATAGATACAAGCCATCAGGGACGTATCCAGGATTATTATTCGGGGAGGGGGTACAAAAGTATTTTTCGGGAAGGGTTTTTACCAAAAAAAAACTTTAAAAAACGCATCACAAATTTGTTTATATTCATTTTTTCTAAGTCCTTACGAGTCAGACAATCATTTCGGGAGGAGGGGGGGGGGGGGTCAAACCCAGGGGTGCCATTTGGGGGGGGGTAGGGGTGGGCCATTGCCCACCCTAATTTTTCTGGGGGGCCCAAGCTTCCTCCCAAAAAGGTTTTTTTTTTTTCTTTTGCAAAATATACAAGAACAAAATTACAATTAGCAATTAGTCAAAATTTTTAAACTGCTACATTTATATGTAGATTAACTTAGATAATAGTGAGATTAATAGTGCAACTGGGTCGTGCAAGGGTTGAAGTGACAGATCAGTTTCTGATTTTATTGATTCAACATCTTTCTTATGTGCTATCATGAGCAGTGTTTCCACTTCTACTTATTTTGGTAGTAGAATACTTATTTTTGGACTATTCTACTTCCAAATATTAAATCTACTTATCTACTTATTTTTGGAGGCTTAAGTTTTCGTGCCGGCCAAGTATTTTGGTTTTGATTCCGTTGAATTGTAATCTTATAATGTCTTATAGAGTGGAAGGGTGCAATTGTTTTTAGAAGCGGCATCTTTGTCGGGAGCGGAATCTTTGTCGGGAGCGGAATCTTTGTCGGGAGCGGCAAAAAAGGAAATTCGGGAAATTGTAAAGATCAGTTTAAATGAATGAATTTGTTTAAAACCGTAAGACCATCCATATATAACCCATGTATTATTCGCCCAGTTCACCAGTTTAATATCTAATATCAGCAGCTGAAGAGCCATTGAGAATTCATGAGTTTGTTAGGAGCTCAAAAGCGTAAATTGGCAGCACTGAAGAAGGAGAAAGAAGCAGAAAAGCAAGTTTCTCTGAACAGATGGATTAAGAAGCAAAAGCCAAGTGAACCGGCTCGGCAAGTAAGTAACCTACAGTATTTGTGTTTTATTAAGTCGTTTCTTTTTTTTGCGATCTGGTGGACCAAAGTTACTATTCTGAACCGCGCTGGGTAGTTTATATGGTGTTAAGGGGACCCGGTACCTTAAATGTTCACCCTATCCCGCCCATTATAGACTTTTTTAGTTTGTCTGGCCAAACTATTTAGAATTGATTAGGCAGTCTTGCCCTGGCTTGTAGAGCATGGATAAGAGATTCGAATAATCGACACAAAACTAAAAGCCGACACCTACTTTCCCGGAAATCTTAGAAAAACCATATGACTTCTCGCGGTTTGTCCCGGATATAGAGATGTTCAGTTTTAATGAAACATATATCATCGGAAAGCCTATTTTTTTATTTTTTCTATTAATCGGAGTAAATTTTTACTTATAAAAGTTCAGGAAAGGACAGTCCCTCAAAATGTTCCAGGATACCTGCTAGGAAAACGCCCAAAATCACCTCAAAGGAATTATCAGTTGACCAGCTTGGTCCCTTTTGGAACTCCCTATGGCGCTAAAAAAAAGAGCTAATTCTTTTTTACTGTTGTAAAAAAGCTAATTCAGAAGTTAGGTAGCCTCTTTTACTTTCTAATTTTCTTTTTAGATCTTTCCTTTTTTATGTCATTTAATTCTTCTTTAATAAAAGAAAAATTATAGCCCCTCAACCAATGCAGTATAGTTATCTTTAAAATTAACTAGCCTTTTACTGAAAAATAATAAATACAAAATAATACTGGATATGCAGTAGACCTGGTTTCCAATATTAAGATTACCTCTATGTTGTTTTGTTTTGTTCTTTTTTCTTCTGCAAAGCACTGTTAATTTTATGGATAACAATGCTACATGGGTTGATGGGCATAAGCCAAAGATTGTCTTTTTTTTTCTTTTCTTTCTTTTTTTTTATTGATGGAACCACACAGTTTGGCAGTGCTGTTAATTTTATGGATGACAATGCTACATGGGTTGAGGGGCATAAGCCAAAGATTGTCGTTTTTTTTCTTTTCTTTTTTTTTTTATTGATGGAACCGCACAGTTTGGCAGTGCTTATAGCATTCGATTTGCTACAATGCCGACTGGTGATATGAAGCCACATTCCAGTTGCTGTAGTCACGCTTTACGTTTCGCCATTTGGTCCAAAATTATGAACCTGTTTGGTGGTCACATTATCAGTAGTTCTTCAGGCTAAATGGGAGAACGTCGCAGAAAAAATGCAAATAAGCCCACAACGAAGAAGGACGTAACTGAAACTACAGCAAATCGAACGCGCCTTTAGCTTATTTGCGATCTGTCATGACACCCAAATCACTAATTCAAGGACTACTGCAAAGGCTTTTTGCGATTTGGGTTGCTATTGCATTAAGCCCAAAGATTCTATTATTGTCTTTACGGGTAGATAAGGATCAACGCCTGTATAATCATCCGAAAAAACGCCCTCTTTGGCTTTGCTGAAATTTCCTGATTTTTTTCCGAAGTTCGATATACTTTAGTAAACTTTCACACCATGGAGGAGTTCTAGCACTATTTTTCCCGAACTGCTGTGCCGAAAGCGAAACTGCTACGCAGTTTGGACTTAACATACTAAAAAAAAGCAACTGTTTAAATGTTGAAAATGAGTTCAATAGTGCTTCAAAGTACAAGAGTGGCTTTTAACCTTTGGGTATATCTTTCAGGTGCCTGACTCAGCACCCGAACAATACATTGCCGTCGCTTTGGGTCCTTCGAAGGACGTGGTGGTCGGTCAGACCGAGCTAGTAGAAAACGAGACGACTCAAAGAGACACTGCGCCTGTCACTGCTCAAGAGGCACAATCTGGACGAGATACGACTCGAGATGAAGAGCACCATCGTTCAAGTGGTCCTACTGATATTTCTTCATCCTCCCACGACCATCCATGTCAACCACAGCTGCTACGGTACCCTGCACAGGTTTCAGCAAACGGCAGCTAAGACGGTCATTTAATATTTCGTATTATGGAAAGCATCCTTGGCTTGAGTACTCAGTTAAGGAAAATTCGGTTTTCTGTTTCTGCTGCAAACACTTTGCGTCACGTCAACCCTTCGCGGACAGATATACGGGGCGAGGCCTTTCATCGAGACCGGCGTTAGAAGATAGAAGGACATCTCAAGCGTTCTAGAAGAGCATGCGAAAAGTGACCGCCACAGGGACAGTGCAGTTTCGTGGACGAAGTTCAAAGCTATAAAAGCCAAGGAGAGGCAACCCATCTCATCTGTTTTGTCAACGGACAGGAATAAGGAGATGAATGAAAACAGGGAACGCGTAAAGGCTTTACTGAAAGTAACGGCCCTACTGGGGCGACTGGGTACAGCCTTTCGCGGCCACGATGAGACTGAATCTTCGGCAAACAAAGGACTTTTCGTCGAAACTTGCAATCTTTTCGCCGAGTATTAGCCCACGCTTTTCAACAAGCTACAAAGACGATACGGCCATTATACGTCCCCACGAATACCAGAACGATCTAATTTCAGTTATCGGATCTAGGCATCGGTCTACAATAGTGCAAGAAGTAAGCGTGCCAAATACTTTGCTGTTCTTGTAGACGAGACAAAAGATAATTCGAAGAAAGAACAGCTCGCCATTCTTCTGAGGTACTTCGACGAGGGAAAAGTACCAGAAATACCAATAGGATGCTAACATATGAAAAGCCTGGATGCTGAGAGTTTAGCCAGCTTCATTCACGACACAGTGGCGAAACTTGGTCTCGACTGGAACTATTGTGTTGTTCAGTGCTACGACGGAGCAAGCGTGATGAGCGGGCCCTTCTCTGGTGTTCAAGCGCGACTGAGAGCGAAAGTGCCACAAGCAATATACATTCATTCCATGCGCATAGACTAAATTCGGTTATTGCAAACTGCGTTGAAGGTGTTGGGACTGTTGGCTCATTTTTTTCGTTAGTCCAAAATCTGTACACGTTCATTTCCAACAGCAACACCAGACATCAGCTTTTTGTCGAGTCCCAAAAGGCTACTCAACTGCCAGTCCTGGAATTAGAAAGGAGTGCTGCGACAAGATGGTCATACTGGTATCGATCAATATCGAAGATAAGACTCCGATATGAATGTGTTCTGGCTGTACTGTCTGCAGTCAGCGAGGGAGCTGATAGTGAAGCTCGAGCAAAAGCAGCTGGGCTCCAGAGAAAAATGGAATGTTTCACAGTTATATTCCAGTTGCTCTATATTGAAGCAATTCTGAGGATGACAAACTCCCTTTCTGAGCAGCTTCAGGCAGTTGATCTGGTAATATCTAGGTCCCGTGCCTTGATTCAAGCAACAAGGAAGGAAATAGCTGAACTGCGCTCTGACACTTCATTTGCTTCGTTTTTGGAGAAGGCAAAAGAGTTTGCTGAAGGTCTTGAAATTGAAGTACCTGACGTGAATGGACCCGCGACCGGATCCTCCTCTGCGGGTCAGAAGGGACGACCTAGAAGAACCCAAAAAATTAAAAAAGACCTGAAAGAATTCATGACCACTTCGACGTTAGGAAAAAACTTTGTTGAATCCGACAATAGAGCTCAAACTCTAGCGGAAGAACTGGAAAGAGAATACCTGGAGACTGTAGATCGTCTGATTGCGGAATTCGACAGACGGTTTACAGATTACATTACAGTGCTCAGTACACTCGAAGCTCTGGACCCCAGCTCTACCAAGTTCATGGTGCAGGGCTTCTCAAGCAATTCGTTGAACTTTATTCTGAAATGGACATTGACCAGATTCTTCTTGAGGCCCAAGCTGGTATTGCCAAGCGGTTTTTGCTCGAGGAGGAGGCAAAACCGAAGAACTTCATGGACGTCATCGATAATATCGAGACACTTCCAGTGGCCTATTCAGAAATTATCAAAGTTCTTCATATTGCTGCCAGACTTCCTTTCACGTCAGTCAGAAATGAACGCTTGTTTTCTGGGCTGGAAATAGTTAAGAACTATCTGCGCTCGACCACAGGAGACGATCGTCTTAGTCACCTGCTTTTGATCTTTGCAGAGAAGGATTTAGTTAAAAACTTGGATTTCAAACATCTTGTTGACGACTTTGCGAAGATGAAACCACGACGGTTCCCCTTGTTGCCTGAGTCTTCACTGATCTGTTTCAAAATTTTGTTGTATTTTTTTGATTTTGTAAATATACTTGATCGAGCAAAGTTTTGCATCGTCATAGCCGGAGCGTGACTCCGACTTGGAATAAAGTATTTACTGTAAGCAGCGAGCTGAAGAATTCGGCTACAGAATATACTTTAGTCAAAGCGTGAGTTTCTACAGAGGTTCGGCTTTAGTCAAGTTATAGGTTCGGAAAAGTGGAAGATTCCCAAACGGCTGTTTTTTAACATCGCACATACCGTTTTTTGCTTTCTTCAGATATCTGGCCTTTTCCGAACCTATGGCATAAGAGCGAAAGAAGGAAAAGCAAAGCAATTGGGACAATTTCCTTAATTTTTACGGTAACTCCCACGGAAGGCAATTTTTTTTTCGGATAAAGCTAAAGGCAATTTTTTTTTTTATACAAGCCTGCTTCGGGGCCCATGTCAATTGCTTGCCCACCCTAAGGTTTGGCTGAAATGGCGCATCGGTCAAACCCCCTACCTTCCTGGATAAGATCTTGCACGCCATGCATGTCGGGTGGTAAGAATTTGCCAGTGAGTTTCCACCACCAGACGTCCGCAGATACAGGACTGCCAACTTATTTTTACGTTTGTTTAATGTGCGTGTATTGTTTATTATGTATTCTGTCTTCTTATTTTTTTTAGTTAATCGAGTGGGTTCTTTGCTAAACAGCAACTTTCTGTAAATATCACTTAAAGAAAAACGTGCTACTGAAGACTTAAGCCCACGTCACCTTTAAAGGTTTGACATCCATTATAAAATAATTTCCCAAAATAAGCTTTTAGACAGCTAAAACACGGTTAGGCTTGTATTTTTCACAAGTTTTCTGAGGGAGGCCCCTGGAAACCTCCCTTTCCCCTGAAAGTTGTTCCATACCCACAAGATCCCCTGCATGTGGACTCCTCTTGCCTTCCCCTCCCCCTATCAAAATTCCGAAATTACGCCCTTTAGTAGAGATGAAAGTGATAAGTCCGATATTGGCTGGGAGGACGTTGAAGGGACATTTGAGTCTTTTTCTTAATGAAAGGCCTAAAAATTTGAAGAAGGGCAGAGAGTTCTTTAAAAATTTAGCTTCTCTTTTAGTCAATAATCATTTTCCATCAGATTATCTAAAGTACATTCTGAGCCATTTTTCTAATAATTCTTTCCTGCCCTTGGAAGATTTTGCTTCAATGCAGCTTATGAGAACCAAGATAACTAGTTAAATTTGGACAGTCGACGATCTAACTGAAATCCCAATGATATTTGTGAGCCTTTGTGATATTTGGGAGCCTTTATGATATGTGTGAGCCTTATTCCACAGACCTTGCTAAGTACGTAATTGGTGATGTAGCAGCAAGGTCTGGGGGGGGGATGAACATAAAAAAAAGATGGTGGAAAAGAAGGAAGTTCCACTGTTGGCACTATTTGAAAACGAGTTCGCTCAGAACAAGATAAATTTGAAAGAGATGATGAGAAGAAAACATATCTGCAAAAAATATATTAAAATATATAAATAAAAATATATTGAAATATATAAATAAAAATATATTAAAAATATATCCGTAAGAAATCAATTAAAATATATAAATAAAAAGATATAAAAAATATATTTAAAATATGTATGCAAATAAAATCCATGATGAGACATACCGAAAGGCTCTTAATGATATGAAAATATCATTTGCACACTATCAAAGGAGAAACATTTGACATTTGCGCACTATCAAAGGAGAAAGTAGGGAAAGCAGAACTGATGGTACAATTGGTGACTGAGAAAGAAGCTGAACTATACAGAAAGGAAACAGATCTTGTTGAACATGTTTCAAAATCATTCTCTAAAGATAAGCAAAAATAAGAAGAACATCAAACTTCTATGCTGTTTACCGTAGACAAACAAAAAGTACTATTGCTTCCCATCATGCACAACAGAAAGGAGGTCTTTTTCTATCAAGGATTGCGTGTTTGAATGTTGGGTGGCCTCCATTGAGGCCACCCAACAAAACCAGAACATTTGTGATGTTAGGAACTTATCAAACAGTTCCTGGTAACGAACTGTAAATAAGGGGCGATGCGACTCAATAGTAACCGAAACTGTAAGAAACAGAGTCTTGGTAATAATAGATATATCAAAAGAATCGAATTTTGATGCTTATTCAAAATATAGCCTACATATTTTACCCATCAAAAATTATGAGCCTGAAAAAATGTGCCCAATTTTTGAAAAAGGGGGTAACACCACTTAGAAATCAAATGACCTTAATAAAAATCACGCCATGAAATTCAGAATATTAGAGAACCCTACTGTAGAGGTTTCAAGGTCCTATATACAAAAATGTGGAATTTTTTGCCAGAAGCAAGATCACGGATGCGTATTTATTTGTTTTTGTTTTTCATGGGTGATCGTGTCGAACCAGTGATCCTAGAAGATCGAGAGAAGGCTCATTTAATTGGAAATCGAAAGTTATAGGGCTCTTTTTAATTGACCAAAGATATCGGAGGGCAGCCACCCCCCTCCCACCCTCTTTTTCTTACCCAAAATTGTCCGATAAAAATTTTGAGATAGAAATTTTCTTCCGTATGGTTGAGAGATCTAATAGCTATGTCTTCGAGGATGACTTGACCCCCCACAGCTCCCGGGGAAGAGCAGCAAGTTAGGAATTTTTCCCATTGCTTACATATAGTATTGGCTATTGGGAAGTATAAATATATTTGGGGGGATTATATAGTGGGGTGCTTACGTGGGAGGATCTTTCCATGGAGGTGTTTTCGTGGGGGAGGGAATTTTCCGTGGGAGGTGAGCTGGATCTCCCAGCATTAATAAAAAAAAACTATCAGAAATTAAATTAAAAAACAAGTTTTTTCAACTGAAAGTATGGAGCAACATTAAAACTAAAAACGAGCATAAACTATTACGTATATTAGGGGTTTTCCCCTCCTCAATACCTCGCTCTTTACGCTACTGTGTTTTGAATTTGTAAAATTGTTGTAATTAAACAGTTCTTGTGTATCAGGAGTCATTCTTAAATTATTGGAACAAAATAATTGGATTTATAATTGGAACAAAAAGTCAAACTTTAGCGTAAAGAGTGAGGTACTGAGCAGGGAGCAATCCCCTCATATACGTAATAATTTATGTTCGTTTCTAGTTTTAGCGTTGCTCCTTACGCTCAGTTGAAAAACTTGTTTTTTTTTAATTTAATCAAATAGTTCGCGGTAATGAACTGTAAGTAAGGAGTGACCCGGCTCAATAGTAACCAAATCTCTAGAAATCGAAATTTCGATACCAATAGAAATATCAAAAGAACTGGATTTTTATGCTGACATCAAATATATAAGTTTCATTAAGTTTTAATTTTACACGTCAAAAGTAACGAGTGTGAGAAGATTTGCCTTATTTTCGTAAAAAGGGGGAAACACCCTTTAATAATCATAGAATCTTAATGAAAATCACACCATCAGACCCAGCGTATCAGAGAACCCTACTATAGAGGTTTTAAGCTCTTATCTGCAAAAATGTGGATTTTTGTATTTTTTGCCGGAAGAAAGATCACGGATGCGTGTTTATTTATTTTTTTTTTCCAGGGGTGATCGTATCGACCCAGAGGTGATAGAATATAGGGAGAGGGCACATTCGAACGGAAATTAAAATTCTAGTCCCCTTTTGAAGTAACAAAAAAAGTAGGACAACTAGGCCCCCTCCCCCACCCATTTTTGTCTTAAAATCGTCTGATCAAAATTTTGAGATAGCATTTTTGTTCAGCATAGTCAAAAATTCCTATAACCATGTCTTTGAGGATGACTTAATCTCCCACAGTCCTTGGGGGAAGGGTTGCAGGTTGTGAACTTTGTCCATTTTTTACATATAGTATTGGTTATTGGGAAGTATACAGACCTTTTCAGGGGGGGGGGGATTTTTATGGCTTGTGTGTGTGTGTGGGGGGGGGGGTCGGGAAGAGAAGGTTACGTAGGAGTACCTCTCCATGGAGGAATTTTTCACAGGGGAAGGGAATTTTCCATGAAGGAGGCGCCGGATTTCCCAGTATTATTTAAAGAAACGATCATAAATTAAATAAAAATCAAGTTTTTCAACTGAAAGTAGGGAGCAACATTAAAACTTAAAACGAAGAGAGATTATTACGTATGTGAGGGGGTTCGCCCCCTCGTCAATACCTCGCTCTTTACGCTTGGATCAAGCAAGAAAAGAAAAAATCCACCTTTGTGAAACTTGCAGCTTTTATGAATTCGAGTCGTCGGACGTTGGCAAGTATGGCAACGTTGACAAGTTGTGCCTTCATCAACAGGTTTTGTCCATTTGCTGAAGTATAGTTGTGTTTTTGTGTGGCTGCAGCAACACGGTGATTCCAGTGATTTTTTTTACCGTTTTGAAATTCTAAATATATGAATACAAAAAATTTGACTAAAAGAGGGGAACGGAAGTTGCTCTCCAATAATTTGTAGAAAAAATTATTATATAGCCCTTGCCCCTTAACTCTCCGGACGTGGACCCCTGTTGCACCCCCTTCCCAATAAAAATGTTCAAGCTACGCCCCTGGTTAAAGTACGTATCTGCTGTTGAGGATGCTGGGCAGTATTAATGGGAAAAGTTTATTCAGGAATATGAAATCTCCATTTTTTTTTTTACCTTTTTTTAACTAATTTAAAAAAATTAGCCAGTGTCATTTGACTAGAAACCGAATGTGGAGCTCGCGAAAGAACTCAAACTTTGAGTCGTGATTTCTCAAAATAGTGAAATGTGTAGATACGTACTTTTACATTTGGAGGGTCAACAACTTGAATTAAAATTGACTGTGGTTTAAATCTGCACAAAAAAATACTTCAATTTCACAAATAGAAAATTTGCGTAGAAAAATCCCTTGGTCGCTAAATACTTAAAGGTTTGTCATAATATCTCGTCACTTAACTCGGTGATGTACTCAGCGGGGGGGGGGGAGTTTAGGACCCAACCCCTTCACCAAGAACGTATCCAGGATTTTTTGGGGGAGGGGGTTATAAAAAAACTAAATACACATTAAAAATTTGTTTAAATCCATCTTTTCGTTTTTATGAGTCGGACAAACATTTCAGGGGGGTTTCAGACCCTCAATCCCCCATTATCCCCCCCCACCCCCTGATACGGCCTTTCCCTCCACCCAATTCTTAATTTTTGCGAATGTCTGGGAAATTCTTGTTCAAATGATCAAAAAAATTTTGCTTCCCCCCTGAAGAAATTACTACACAGGTGTCTGATGGTGGCGGAAATGCAGGAAGATGAAAACCTTCAATGTTAGAATAATTCTATTTTTGGTTTGCTAGATGTATACCAGAGCTATAGAATCATTTTCCTAATTTTGACTTATATCCTTTCTATTGCTTAATTGATTTTTCAGTAAACATGATTAGCACAAATTTGAACTTATATATTTGAAGACATGACTTCAATATCAATGATAGAATGATGCAAGAATGTAGACTTTGCAAGAATTGTAGAATTTTCAGAATGTAGAATTTGCAAGAATTTGCAATTTTTTTTCGAATTTGGAAGATGTAGAGAAGAAGTTGAGAATTATCTTCATAATTTTGCCTTAATTCCTTGTGTATCTTTAGTGCTTAATTATTATTTTTAATAGACCTGATTTGCATGAAGTTCAATTTGTGTATTTGGACACGAGAGTGCGGAAGCATGAACTAATGACCTGGAAAAACTAATTAAAATCCACTTATAAAACGGAAGTATCTTTTTACGAGAAGGATTTTATTGTTTATATTCAATTATCCGAAGGTTACTGCACGGACGCTAACGTTCAAAAATGTTTTTTTTCAAAACTTATTAGCGGTATTTAATGCTTTTTTTTTACTTTTACCAGGTCCTTAATATTTTATAGATAATATCAAATAAAAACTCTTTCGATAAAAATCAAGTAAGGATTAAGAAATATTAAGTAAAGATGAAGAATTAAGTAACATAGTAAAAATATTGCCTGCAAAACTTTAACTGAAAAATCTATTGTATTTGATAAATACACGATATTTGTAATAAAACAAAAATACAGTTGAGTCATAACAACAGCAATAATAAAAAAATAAAAATCTAATCAATCATAATCGCGCTAACAAATAAGCGGGGATTTCTATTCGCAAAAATGTAATTAAATTGATGTATTGAAATGTATTGAATGATGCATGTTTTAAAATCTTCGGTGGGAAAATTTCGTTTTTTTTATGAAAGTACCAAAAACATTTGTCCCTCAATGACAGTATTAAAGATGTATTTATCAAAATCTAAGGAGGGAAGGAATTCCCCGTGGCTCTTCCAATTGATGCGCTTGCTTACAATCCAGCTTTAAGATATGCTGCGATTTTCATTCGGTTTAGTATTAATCCGGGATTCTCAGGTAATTTAGATTTATTTTTGGATGGCCATCTTGCCCAGAAGCGCATCCAGAATTTTTTATTCGGAGGGGAGGGTTACACAAAAAGCCTCAAAAAACGCATACAAAATTTGTTTACGTCCCTTTTTGGACATTTTTTACGTTTTTACGAGTCAAACAAACATTTCGGGGGGGGGGGGGTTCAAACCGGATAAACACCCCCCCCCCCCCTGGATACGGCCTTGATCTTGCCCCTCCCAAGAAGAAGGAAAATTTGTCATAATTAAAATTTGATTGAGCAAAATGGTTTCCAGGATTTACGCCACGTACATTGTTTTTTGGAGAAGTTCTCTTTCCCAAAACCAGATATCCTAAGTCTTAAGAATGTAAACCATACAACTTTCCCCACAAGACTAGATCTCTACGAGTTTTTTCGAACCATATGGTTACTCATTTTCGGAAAAAATTGGACTTAGACCCTTTTTGAAAATGCCAAAGAGCTGTTTAAGCACCCCACAAATAAAGGGCTCGTTAACAATGGATGGTGCATATGATGGCGCTGAATATCTATATTCTAGTTCCACATTCAAATTTTTGGAGTTTTAATGAATTTGGCTTATCCCAGTACAAACATATATAAATATTACCTGAAGGGCTGTCGTTTGAGCAATCATAAGAATGACTCTTAATGGTAGTGCCGCCTTGTATGACTTGTGAGACCACAGTCTATGAGCTCCTGCTGTTATACCAAGCATGCCACTGAACAGGTGAATAAGCCACGCTGAAAGAATAAATGCAACCGTGAAAGACCGAAATTGGAAAATGTCAACATCCACCGGTGATAAATATGTGACTGTAGATCAAATATGAGATTTATGTAAAATGACATCACTCACATAAATAATTTTTTCAAAATTAAGGCTCTTAACGAATTTTCTCAATCAGCTGACCTATCGAAATCGTTTTTTGAAGCCAGAATATACCAGGATGCCAATTTTCCCTAAAAAATATGGAGCCGTTTTCGAGACAAAATACATCATGCATAAATATATACACATATCCTTGTCTGTTTTCATTTGTCGCACATCATTCTCAAACCTACTTTTCAACGGGTGGGTCTATTTTACTTTTCATTTGCTCTATTTTACTCGCAAATTTGACCAAGTCCATTTTAGAATGCATCCAGCTAAATAGAAACCAAAGACAAAAATTAATAAATTACGTCCACTTACGTCAAACTAAATAATTGATAATTTAAAAGCAGAGCTAACACTTTTTTTGTGTTTTTTTTTCTTCATTGTTAGTCTTATAGCTTTAATGATTTAGGCTCTGCGGGACTCAAATGGCCCTTAAAGGGAAAGAAATGAACCTCTGTTTCTCGAGGACTATATCCATGGAGGACATTTGTTGATGTATACTGACATATAAACTCCTAAGAAATAATATATTTTATTAACCAATGTGTCATGGATTTATATTATCACATAACTAGGGAAATCTGTTGCTAAAATCAAAATCTGGTGTCTGCAATGCCCTTGAATTTCTATAGCTATTAATTATTTTGATAGCTAATAAAGAAAACAAATTTATTAGTTCGATAATTAGTTTGTAATAATTGCATCTCCTTTCCCATTTATTAACTCAGTAAGAACATATTTTGACACTAAAATGAATGTATAAATAGTATATTCAAGGCTGTGCCTGGTTTCCACAAAATTTCAGTTTGTAAGTCATATAAGCGATATGTTACAAATTTTACAAGAGTTACTTAAGTTCGCTTTTCAAAAACGAAACTTGTTCTGGGCTTGAATCAACGGACGCTTCTAAGCCAGACAAGTTGTTATATAGCCAACTTCCAATCAAGTAACAAACATGCTCTTACAAGGGTAGGGTCTTTATATTTCTTTTGATTTATTTTCTATTTCAATTTTTTTTATATTATATTTTCTGTTTGGGAAATGAGTCTTAAGGTTTCTAGCTGCGAAATATTTGCATAGAATTTATTTTAGATTTCATTGAGATGTGGAATGGTCCATCCCTTTGATCAATGCAACACCACTTGCTACTTCTGATATAGAATTGCAGTTGCCAAAAACAAGAGTTTTCCATTTGGCAACCCAGTGTGGATGCACTCTTACAAGTACATTACGTAGCCACAAGGCCGTATCCAAGGGGTAGGGTTTTTGACCCCACCCCCGAAATATTTATCCGACTCGTAAAAACATGAAAAAATGAATATAAACAAATTTTGATGTGGTTTCAAAAAAAAATTTTGTACCCCCCCCCCCCGTCAAAAAAAAATCCTGGAAATGACCCTGCATAGCTGTATTAAATTTTAGGAAGGGGGTGGGTCAAAAAATTTAGGGACAATGTAAATTAAAATCTTATCTCTAACAATCTGATTTTTAGAAATGGTTCTTGAGAACTTACGCCATGGAATATTGACATAATTTTTTTAAGATTTAATATAAATGGGCAATTTTTATTCCCTCTGATTGCTCAAATACCCACTTGCCATTTATTAAACTTTATTTAGCAGAAAAATAAATTGCCCATTTGGTGATAAAATACTAAAGTGTTGTTACAAATGTATAATCCTATTATGCTTTTTCGGTAAGGGAGGGGGAATGGTCAGACCAATAGCTCTTAGGAAGAAAGTAGATTAAAACTATTTATCTAGTCATGGTGTTCTTAGAAATGATCCGGGAGATTTCTGGCCATGGAATATTGATTTATAATTTTTTTTAGGTCTAACGGGAATGGGAAATTTTCCATCCCTCTGATCACATTACCACCACTTGCCACTTATTATATATTTTTTTTTTTTACTAAATCGGAGTTACCCTTTGGCAATAAAGTATGGATGTGCTTTCATAAATGTGCAACCCTATTAGATTGTTCTCTCCGTGGGGGGGGGGGGGCAGAGCAATGATTCTCAGGGAAAAAGTAAATTACCGTTTTCTATATAACCATAGGTTTTTTAGATATGATACCTGGGTAGACCCCGAAGCCGCGCCGAAAATCGGCGGCGCGCCGCCGAAAAAAAACGGCGGCGCGCCGCCGAGCTTGCATCAGCGCGCTGACGCCGCCGCTGATTCTATCGGCGGCGGTGTCACTAATACGCCGCCGTTTTTTTTTCTTTTTTGGTTATCGATATCGACCTCCGGGCTTCAACCGTCATCCCGGCTAATCTGTTTCTTAAAAATAAATACTGTCATCTTGGGCTCGCCATGTATATCGGTTCATAGGAAGGAGAAGAAGAAATTTTTCTTGAAACAAAAATTCTACCTTCCACTTTAAAATTCTGTTAATTTTTCTTTCTGATTTTTCGGATGAAAAGAGGTAGGTAAAAGAGCATTAGGCAATTCAGGATGTTGTCATAGGCAGCGCAATCGAGA
>CM051276.1:11416974-11425111 GCA_027921565.1 Artemia sinica | reverse complement strand
TGTCTAAGTAAAGAACAATGTTGGCACAATGTATTATTTTTTTTTTTTTCCATACCAGGGCAATTCGTATCGAAGGAGTTGTCGTAGAAACTTCAAAAAGGACTCATTCGAAAGGAAATTGGAATAACTAGTGCCCTTTTTAATAGTCGAAAGTGATTGGAAGGCAGCTAACACCCCTTCCACGCCCACCTTTCCCCCAAACACATCCAATCAAAATTTTAAGATAGCCATTTTGTTCAGAGTAACTGATTTCCAGAGAGAAAATATGTTTTTTGAGGAGGTTATTCCCCCACAACCCTTAGGGCAAGGGTTTTGTAGTTATGCCCTGGAGGTATATAAGAACGATGTTGACACAATGTATTATTTATTATTTTTTCCTTTAGACCAGGGCATTTCGTATCGAAGAAGTTGTCGTAGAAACTTCGAAAAGGGCTCATTCAATTAGAGATTGGAGTTGCTTGTGCCCTTTTTAATAGTCAAAAATGATTGGAAGGCAACTAACACCCCTTCCACGCCCACCATTTCCCGAAACACATACAATCAAAATTTTGAGATAGCCATTTTGTTTAACGTAGTTGAAAGTTCTGGAAATTAGGTCTTAGAGGATGACAACCACCCTCACAGCCCTTAGGGTAAGGGTTGTAATTTATGCCCTGGGGGCATATACGGTGTTTATAGAAAGCGTTGTCCTAGAAACTCAAAAAGGGATCATTAGTTTGGAAATCGAAAAGCCTAGTGCCCTTTTAATAATCGAAAGTGATTGGAAGGCTTGACATTTTTATAGTAGAGATCGATGTGGGTATAATGTATCATTTTTTTGTTGTTGTTGTTGTTTAGACCAGGGCACTTCGTATCGAAGGAGTTGTCGTAGGAACTTCGAAAAGGGCTCATTCGATTGAAAATAGAAAGGGCTGATGTCCTTTTTAATAGTCGATAGTGATTGGAGGGAAACTAATCCCCCTCCCACGCCCACCCTCCCATTTGCCTTTATGTTTAAAAAGTAAATGTTGCTTAAGATTAAACTAAAATGCACTATGTTTATGCTAATTCCCAATAAGGCATCTCAGCAGTATCCCAAGAACGACTGAGGGTATTATGTTCAAACTTTCAGGGCTTCTTCTGCTCTTAAAATTTGACCAAATCAAAATAGCGTAGGTGTATCCAAGCTATCAAAGAAAGTAAACAAATTTGTTTGCGAATGTTATCAAGTTTTCCATTTCAGGTCAACTAGAGGAGGTATGAAACTAAATTAAACACTATTATTTGTGTCCAGATTTTTATAAGAGTCTATGTTGTTAAATTTTGCTGAAAATTGTTTTCCAGCATACAAATAGCAGGCCAAACTATAAATTCTTAAAAAAACGAAAAGATTTAAAGTATGATTTTCTTTTTCCCTGAAAAGACTATGTCAATATAAAACGAACAGAAATTAATTAAAAAAACTGTTTCCAAAAAACAGTTTTTTCAAAGAAAAGTAAAGAACTCCATTAAACCAAAAATGAGCAAAATTAAAGTCAAATAATCTACCAAGCGTGAAACTACCGCAAATCAGCATCGATAAATAAATGAAACCCAAAACGAACAGAAATTACAATAAATAACCGAGGCAAACTCAAAACGAGCAGAAATTAACATAAGCTGGGCTCAAAACCCCTATGCCTTCCCAAGGCCAGAACATAATTTGTACTTTACTGACAAAAATACAAATGAATATGCATTGTCAGTTTAATATACATATACTGATATTTAGTAATCAAAATGTTAATATTATTTGATTTATTAAAGTTATAAAAGTAAAAACATTTACATTTTTTCAGTAAAGTGAAAATTATGTTCTGGCCTTGGGAAGGCATAGGGGTTTTGAGCCCAACTTATGTTAATTTCTGCTCGTTTTGAGTTTGACTCAGTTATTTATTGTTATTTTTGTTCGTTTTGGGTTTCATTTATTTATCGATGCTGATTTGCGGTAGTTTTCCGCTTGGTGGATTATCTTGAGCTAGTATGGAAATATATCTATAGAAATGAATTACATTTTTTTGCACAGTTAGCAGAGCACACTGAAGTTGAAGTAGCCTTAAACTTTGACTTGAAACATTATATATTGACCACTTCTTTCAGAAAAGAATTTCGGAGGGTTATTCCGTGTTGATAAGAAAAGAGGGTAAAGGTGCAGTTTAGTTCCTCCTGTAGTTTAGTGCGCAGGAGCCCTATGGTGAAGGTGCAGGTTTGTTCTCCCTTATAAAACAACTTATTTCAGCAGATACAAAGAAGAAGCCCATTTGCGGCATTCTGTGGGACCCCAAGGTCCAGTACTAGTATCAGATCTCGCGAGTGGCAGTTTACGCTCGTCAAGTTCTGGCTGTACCAGCCACATGTGCCCCAGCTAAACGGCTTTTTAGCACGACAGGACTGATAGTGACTGCAAAAAGATCAATGGCTCCAGGCAGAGTGAACAAACTGACTTTTGTTACATCAATTGTAACTGAAGTGATGTAACCGCTGATTTAAAATTGTTGGTGTTGTTAAGCCATGGTATCTGATTTGTATACAGTGTTTTTTTCGATGTTGTTATTTTTTTTTTTTTTTACTTCCTTTTCGTATGTATTTGATGAACAGGAGATGTTTGAACTTCAAACTTTGAAAGTTATACACACATTAGCCCAAATCATTAACAAGAAGGAAATGACTAAACACGGGTTTTTATAGGAACAATGCGATGTTAAACATAAACACAACATAGGTTTCCCTGGGTCTAGTGGCTAAAAATGAGAATTCTACTTGGTCTGATCGACGGTGAACATCAACACTTTCCGCACGGCCCAAAAAATTCTTGTTTTGTCATATTGTTCTTGTATGTTTTTAGCCAACCATTTAAAAATCCTTACTAAAATCGAGGTTGAACGTGCTTGGTGAAGTGGAATCCTTCTTATTATTTTTAATTAGAAAAATCGGCGCGCCGCCAAAAAAATTTCGGCGATACTCAATCACACATTCGCCGCCGTCATTTCGGCGTGGCGCGGCTTCGGGGACTACCTGGGATTTCTAAATACGAAAATTTAACTTTTTTTTTGATTTTATAGAAATGTTGTACATTCTATCCCTCGAGTCGCTCCAACACCACTTACGACATAAAATTGTATTTACCAAAAACAAGAATTTCCCATTTGGCAGTAAAGTATGGATGTGTTGTTACAAGTGTGTAATCTTTTGTATTTGTTTCCGGTGAAGAAGGGGGGAGTGATCAGACCAATAGATTCTAGGAAGAGAGTAGATTAATGTTCTATATCTATTCATGGGATTTTTGGAACCGATCCATGAAATTTCTGGCTACGAAATATTGACATATTGTTATTTACATTTAACAGGAATGGGGAGTTTTCAATCCCTCTGATCACACCACCACCACTTACAGCTTATGATATAAAATTGCAATTACCAAAAGCAAGAGTTTTCCTCTATTATTTTTTTTCCGGGGGGGGGGTCAGATCAATGATTTTCATGGAGAAAGTGAATTGAGGTTTTTATCCAGCTAATAGACTTTTGAAAATTATCCCAGAGATTTCCAGCCTCGAAATACTGATATAGTTTTTTTTTATATTTCATGAAAATGGGGTGTGAGTTCTATCCCTTTGATTACTCTACCACCTCTTGCCACTTGTGATGTAAAATTGTATTTGTCAAAAACAAGAGTTCTACATTTGAACGTATCAACGTACTCTTGCAAAGCTGTAGCCATACTACATTTTTTTTTTTTGAGGTTTGGGTATCAAAAATTTTCAGGGAGAATATAAATTGAAGTTTTTCATCTGGCAACGATATTTTTAGCAATGGTTCTTGATATTCAAGCCACGAAATATTTTAATATTTTATAGATCTAGGGAAATTGATCATGTTCAATGTTTTTACCACTATTACTTGCCATGATACCTTTATTACTCATTTTGCCATGATATTTTTAGCAATGGTGTCTGATATTTCAAGCCACGAAATATTTAGAAATTTTACAATCTCCAGAAATTGGGCATTTTCCCCTTTACCACTATTACTCTCCACAAATGATATACAATTGTATTTACCAAAAACGAGAGTTTCCCATTTGGCGTAGAACAGTCCAAGGTAAAAACCGTAGATGGCAGCAGTGTGCAAGAGGATAAACATCGCAACATTTCTCCATACCACGTCTGTTTTGAAATACCTCCTTTCATCCTGAATTCTGATATGTCCAGCTCTATTAGCTTCTTTAAACTCTGAGAGGGTAACTGATTCTGATTCCTGTAAGAAAGAAAACAATCGAATGAGGAAGATAATTACTAGAAACACCGAGATATCGAAATAAATATCGGGTATACTTCGGGTATACTATAAATATCGGGATATCGGGTATACTTAAAGAACCTGCCACAATTAAAGAAAAAGACAGAACAATGAACAAAAAGTCAAATATATAAATAATCATTACAACACTATATTCCATTCAGAATGTAAAGTCTTCTTTGGATGGCTACTGGCTTCATCCACAGGTGCCCATTCATAAAGATGAAGTAGAAGGGGAAAAATATTTTTTTCAAAGTCAAGGGGGGGGGGAATTTTTCGTTTTTTTTTTAGTTTTGAAACAAAAATGCCAAAAAATACATTTTTCAACGAAAATACCAAAAAATCCATTTTTCATCGTAAATACAAAAAAAATGTCTCACCTGCCATTTTCACATCTGGTAAAAAAAAAAGTTCAAGATCTGCGAAGGATTTGGATTCCTCACTGATTTAACATCTTACTTGTATAAAGAAGTAGAAAATTGAAATAGCCATAAATTAGACTGAAAAACCTATATCAACACTAATTTGTTCCAAATATTACTAATATTGCAACGCTGTATCTCTTGTAAACTTTCTTCCTTTCTAATTTAAAAAAAATAACTAAAGTCTTCACTCTGATCGGTCAGTTGTAAAGCTTATGTTTGAAAATTGAGTATTCTTCAACTTAACAAATAAAGAACGCTATACACTATTGATAATCTGGTTTTAATTTTAACATGCAGTTTTGATTTTCCCTATATTTGACTATAATGTGGCACATTGACTATAATGACTATAATGTGACTATATGTGAATATTTGACTATAATGTGGCACAAACATAAGGGTTGCCATCCAAAGTTTGAAGGATAATTTTTAGAAGAATCAAAAGAATAATTGAGATGTTCCATGAATACATACTAAGGCAACTGGAACACTGACAATTACTAACACCCTTTTTGCCATCGATGGTTTTGGAGAATCTTTACCCTTTAGCTTAATCCTTATACCAAGACCGTATCCATGGGGAGGGGTATTGCCCTGTTGGACCCCTTCCCGCCAAAAATATATTCTTCTGACTCGTAAACTGGTTGTAAAATGCAAGTAAAAAACTTTTCCTCTTAAAAAACAATATTTCTCTGACTCCGACTCTTAAATTAGTCTCAAAAACGCAGGTAAGAAAAACCTATTTGTAACCGTTAGATTAATTCAACAGGAGTTGAACCCCTTCTTCTGCGTCCTTTTGGTACTTCCCCTTAGCCCCAAAGAAAAATATTTTGCCCCCCCCCCTCAAAAAAATTGAATACGGCTTTGCCTTTTATTACAGAAGCGGAAATTGAAATAGCTAGAAGTTGGTTTGAAAAGCTCATATCAACACTAATTTAATGCCAAGTATTGTCTATTAATACTGTATGTTAGAATCTTTGTCAGATTCATCATAAAGATAGGAAAACTGCTGTTCCTAACTTTAGTCCTTTCAAATCCCCCCCCCCCCCCAAAAAAAATATCTTAAGTCTTCACTCTGACTGGACAATTATAAAATGATGCTTGAAAGCTTACCAAACCTAGCAAACTACGAAAAGGATACATTATTGGTCCTCCTGTCGTATGTCATACGAAATTTAACTTTTGTTTAAAAGTGTAACAGTATTGCCACACTGGCGTATGGCTTATTTGTAAAACTAAAGTGGCCAGGGTCGTATCCAGGATTTTTTTCGGGGGGGGGGCTCATAACAGATTTTTTCGGGGAGGGACATATAATTTTTTTTTTAATTCATCAAAAATGTGTTTATATTCTTTTTGTTATGTTTTTCGGAGAACATTTTCGGAAACGGTCGGAAAAAATTTGGGTGGGGGGGGGGGGTTAAACACTGTATCCTCCGTGGATACGGCCTTGAAAGTGGCATATTCCATATTCATTGAATTTATTTAGGTAGGTAGGAAGGGGCATGCAGTGACGGATCCAGGGGGATGGGGCGCGCACCCCCTAACGAAGTCTAAAGTAGTATAATTTACTTAATTAACGCAAGATTGCGTTAAATAAAACTTGCTCCTAACGCAAGTTTATTGGATCAACCTATTTTGCCCCCCCCCCCCTTCCTAAAAAAATTCTGGATACACCCCTGGGGCCATTTAGATGATTTTCGAGAGAGACGAGTTTGAAAATGAAGATTTTGTCCCCAAAATGTCAGGATAATTCTATGTTTGCGATCTCTCCCAAATTCTGTTAATTTTCCCGAGATGAATCTTATCTTTCTATTGCAATTGCCTTATTTTTGCTGAGTCCTTGCCCACCCCGCAGATGTTGTTGGTGATTTCTCTTAAACACTAAGAGATTTCACACTTCGCGTTTATTTTGTTTTGAGAAGAAGTGAAATATATGGACCTCGATTCAGGGACCCACGAGATTCACTAGCAAAAATTAGGTTTGACCATCCAGCTTCTATGAGTTCTGAGAAATTGGCTTATTCTGATTGCTATAGGAAGAATTAACATAAATGGATTAGATTTAGCTAAAATAAATGGGGTCGAGCTAATCAACGTAAATGGGGAGGACTTGTGATAATAAATGTGTAATTGCACCCCCAATAAACCGATGAATAGTACAAAGTATGGCCTACAGTAGTGGGACTGGTCATATCAAAAATTACCAAAATTTGTCCTCAGAACGGAATTCTTAGAGCTTAAAAGCCATAAGGTGGTTTAGGAATGCTTGAAGCTGTTATGTTATAATTTTTTGAAATGAGATCAATAGTTCATCTGCTTCTTCGCTCAGCATCTTCCATCGATTAGTTAGTCAATTTCAGATTAGGAAGTTTTTACGCCATATTTACGCCATTGGTTAGTCAATCTCAGATTACGAATTTTTTACGCCATATTTACGCCATTGGTTAGTCAATTTCAGATTAGAAAGTTTTTGCGCCTTATTTACGCCATTGGTTAGTCAATCTCAGATTACGAATTTTTTACGCCATATTTACGCCATTGGTTAGTCAATTTCAGATTAGGAAGTTTTACGCCATATTTACGCCATTGGTTAGTCAGTTTCAGATTAGGAAGTATATACGCCATATCTAGGCTTTCTGACGCCATAGTTACCAAAGAAAATCTAGAGGTTTAGTATACCTCTCAAGTAGTAATGACTAGTTTTTGATCTGGATTCGGTAGAATAATAATAATAGATAAATTTACACAAAAAATATAAGAACTTATGAAACTTCAGGAGTGGAAGTAAGCCTGCGAAACTGGGTCATGGTGAAATAATTCAAATTGTTTAAAATCTCCTAGAGTATAATCCTCCACTCCTCCTAGGGGGAAGTGAAGAAGAAACATTCACTAGAGCCTCAGCTTAATATCATAAATTTGTTAAATATTTTCGAAGACGCTTGATTTCAAACTTCTGAAACTTAATTTTAAGTCTTTTTAATTAAATTTGATTTAATTAAGTATTTTTAATGAAAAAATTAATTCCTTTTTATTAAATTTAATTTTAAATCTTTATTCTTACGAAAATTTGTTTAAGTAAAATCTATTTCAGAGGGAGAAAGAAGCAGATTTTTCAAAAGAGTGAAATTTTTGAAAGAATATACAAATTCGTCAAATTTCGTCATCTCCAAAATTTGGACCCAGAGACCCCCACCCCCCTCTATATTGTAGGAGCCTGTGTCTTAAATGTCGTTTTTCGTACACGAAGAACCGGTTTTCATGAAGATAAATATAGAAATGAGGAGAAAATAGGCGAAATAAAGAAAATATGATTACATGTATTTGAGAGACCAATGCGGTTAAAGCCAAATTCTTTTTTGAGCTTTGTGTAAAAAAAAGTGCTGTTTATACATGGGAGA
>CM051276.1:11364474-11411974 GCA_027921565.1 Artemia sinica | reverse complement strand
CTGAAAGTATAGACTTGAATTAACAATTACAAGGTATTTACCATTTGCGGAAAGGTATTACGCGTTCCTTACACCTGCAATTAGCGAAAACAAACTGGTAAATGAATCCCAAATAAATATTGGTAAAGCTGATAGCAATTATGACGTTTGACACTAGCGAAAGGTAAAAATATCTTTCTTAGAACTAAAAACGAAGGGCAAGATTTGCATACCACTGTGTTGCTATTACTATCTCGAAACTATAAAATAGGTTATTTTTGGATACATGTCTATTCCAACCCTATAGCTTCAGACGTACCCAATCAAACTGTGCTTAACGATACTTAAGTTGGGGCCGCCCGAAAAGCGCGACTTATTTGACTGGGGTGAGAAAAGGGGTAGCCAGAATTTTTTTTTAAGAAAGTGGGAAACTCAAGGAAATGAAAAAAACGGTAACGCTCTAAACCGACTGGAGTGAAGGAGGCTTGTGTGCAAATGTATTGGTCAAATACAGCTCATTGCAGCCATGCTTATGGTAAGAGTGATATCGAATGATGCAAAAGGTTTGATACCAGAATGTTGCCAATTATAATATCATCTTTCCACTGATAGGTCAAACTACCTTATTTTATATTTACCTTAACGTGCATTTCTCCCTTTTAGACATATTTTCTGCAAATTCCTTTGACAGCGAGATTCGCAAGTAATGAACCTTTTGTCCGACAAGAACCGAAATATCACCCTTTTCTGTTCGTCTCTGATAAGAGACCGCTTCATATGGCAATTAAATAAAAAAAAAAAATGGACTGAAAGTAAGGAGGAACATCAAAAAGTTAAAATGAACAGAAATTATTCCATATAATGAGGGGGGGATGTCTCTTCCACAGCCACTTCCTTATTATGCTTAAGTTTTTCAGTGCTTTGAAAAAGCTTTTTATTCCAATTCGGCCCTTGTGTTTCGACAGGTGTTCTTAAAGAATTGGAATAAAATTTCAAAGCTTCAGAGTAAAGAGTAAGGGTTTAAGGAAGGGGCAGCCCTTCTAATGGCACTCAAATATGATTTTGCCCCAAAGATAGCCAAATTTCTATCGATTGAAAATTCTGAGGTATTTAATGAATTTAAAAGTATCTAAATAGTGTATATTGAGCTCCTCAGTTTCAGACGAAATAATTCCGTACGGTGGCGTAATCAAGGCTGTATCTAGTGTGTTAGGTGGTCTGAAACCCTCCCCCAAAGAAAATGTTTGTCAAACTCGTAAAACAAAGCAAAAATGAATATAAACTGATTTTTGATGTGTTGCAAACCTAAGATATTTCACCTAATGGGATATTACCTAATTGGATACTACCAATAGGATACCTAAGATATTACCTAGGATATTTATGTTTTTTTAACTCCCCTCTTCTCGAAAAAAATCTCAAATACGTTCTTGGATGGAATCGTTCCGAAGAAGTCTCTTGGTACATATCCGATCCTTTGATAATATACGCATTTATTTCAAGAGTTTCACTTAAATAAGTTGATTCAATTAATAGTTCACAAAATTACGTAGAATGATGTTAAATTGTACATCAGCTATTATGATGGACGGGTGATGGACTACGGTTTATGCCGTAGTCGGGGGGTACCAGATGTCTCAGGGAGTGCAATTTAATAACCAAAATTCCTAACCCTCCATAATTCTTCAAATAAATATAAAAAATGATCCGAGAGATGCGGGGGGGATGAAGGTAGGAATAATCTCCAATATCCCTTCATTTAAACTAAGCCTGGATAGGGTTGTTTTGGGGTTATAGCTATCTTCTTATTGTAGACCTTCGTTTTCTTTTGTAATATGCAAGGTTACATACATATTCTTACTTGCTCAAAATGTGGACCGATGGAGGGGGGGGGATCTTGAGCAATACCGGGAAACTTGCCAGGAGGGGGAGTCTGTTGGCAAATTTTGAGCAATACCAAAAAAAATGTGACACCAGGAAATTTGTTTTTATTGACGTTTAAATGAAAGTAAAGGGTTTGATGTGTTTTTATATTAGACAGTTGGTGGTAACGAATTGTGAGTAAGGAGTGACTTGTGCTAATAATGACTAAACTCCAGAAAAAGATCATTGGCAGCAATATACCCTTTAAAGTTTTCAAATATATAATTTGAAGTAATTTATTCCTTAAAAGTAATTCTCTAAATATTATAAGTTTAATATTAAATTAAGTTGAAGTAACCCATTGAAAGTTAAGAGCCGGAGAAAATATGCCTAATTTTAAAAAAAAGGGAAAGCAACCAAAAAAGTGCGAGTGATATTGACGAAATTGAATTCATCTTTTAAGAGAAATCTATTGTAGATGTCTTATACCCTTATCTTCAAAAATGTGAAATTTCGTATTTATTTTCGACATGGATGGTCATGGATGCGTGTCTATCTGCTGTTTTCTATTTGTCTATTTTCTATTCTCTGGAATATCAGAAGAATGCTCATTAAAAAGAAGATTTAATATTCTACTGACCTTTTTCATAACCAGAAAAGGTTGTGCCAACATAAAATAGTATTTTTTGTCATTTTGTGACGTAAAACGGCCAAAGTTTGAGACGTTAAAGGGCCGACGGTTTTGGCCGAGGGTTGCCGAAAGGCTATCAAATCAAAATCCAGAAACAACCAATCGGTTTGGGTATATCGAAAACTATATATAACTATATCAAACTATATATAGTTTACCCCCTCCTCCCTTTCTGAGGGAGGAGGGGGTAACTATTTAGTTTAAAAAATTAGTTTACGAGTAGAAAAATGTTTCACTACAGATAAGGCTAGTGTGTTTTTTCTGAACTTTCTGAGGGGGGATGGCAATGGTAACTATTTAGTTTAAGAAATTATTTTACGAGTAGAAAAATGCTTCACTACAGATAAGGCTATTGTGTTTTTCTGAACATGTGTGTTTTTTTTCCGAACTTTCTGAGGGAGGAGGGGGTAACTATTTAGTTTAAAAATTAGTTTACGACTAGAAAAATGCTTCACTACAGATAAGGCTATTGTGTTTTTCTGAACTTTCTGAGAGAGATGGGGGGTAACTTTTTAGTTCTGAGGGAGGAGGGGGTAACTATTTAGTTTAAAAATTAGTTTACGAGTAGAAAAATGCTTCACTACAGATGAGGCTATTGTGTTTTTCTGAACATGTGTGTTTTTTTTCCGAACTTTCTGAGGGAGGTGGGGGTAACTATTTAGTTTAAAAATTAGTTTACGACTAGAAAAATGCTTCACTACAGATGAGGCTATTGTGTTTTTCTGAACATGTGTGTTTTTTTTCCGAACTTTCTGAGGGAGGTGGGGGTAACTATTTAGTTTAAAAATTAGTTTACGACTAGAAAAATGCTTCACTACAGATGAGGCTATTGTGTTTTTCTGAACATGTGTGTTTTTTTTCCGAACTTTCTGAGGAGGGAGGGGGTAACTATTTAGTTTAAAAATTAGTTTACGACTAGAAAAATGCTTCACTACAGATGAGGCTATTGTGTTTTTCTGAACATGTGTGTTTTTTTTCCGAACTTTCTGAGGAGGGAGGGGGTAACTATTTAGTTTAAAAATTAGTTTACGACTAGAAAAATGCTTCACTACAGATAAGGCTATTGTGTTTTTCTGAACTTTCTGAGAGAGATGGGGGTAACTTTTTAGTTCTGAGGGAGGAGGGGGTAACTATTTAGTTTAAAAATTAGTTTACGACTAGAAAAATGCTTCACTACAGATGAGGCTATTGTGTTTTTCTGAACATGTGTGTTTTTTTCCGAACTTTCTGAGGGAGGTGGGGGTAACTATTTAGTTTAAAAATTAGTTTACGACTAGAAAAATGCTTCACTACAGATGAGGCTATTGTGTTTTTCTGAACATGTGTGTTTTTTTTCCGAACTTTCTGAGGGAGGTGGGGGTAACTATTTAGTTTAAAAATTAGTTTACGACTAGAAAAATGCTTCACTACAGATGAGGCTATTGTGTTTTTCTGAACATGTGTGTTTTTTTTCCGAACTTTCTGAGGAGGGAGGGGGTAACTATTTAGTTTAAAAATTAGTTTACGACTAGAAAAATGCTTCACTACAGATGAGGCTATTGTGTTTTTCTGAACATGTGTGTTTTTTTTCCGAACTTTCTGAGGGAGGTGGGGGTAACTATTTAGTTTAAAAATTAGTTTACGACTAGAAAAATGCTTCACTACAGATGAGGCTATTGTGTTTTTCTGAACATGTGTGTTTTTTTTCCGAACTTTCTGAGGGAGGTGGGGGTAACTATTTAGTTTAAAAATTAGTTTACGACTAGAAAAATGCTTCACTACAGATGAGGCTATTGTGTTTTTCTGAACATGTGTGTTTTTTTTCCGAACTTTCTGAGGGAGGTGGGGGTAACTATTTAGTTTAAAAATTAGTTTACGACTAGAAAAATGCTTCACTACAGATGAGGCTATTGTGTTTTTCTGAACATGTGTGTTTTTTTTCCGAACTTTCTGAGGAGGGAGGGGGTAACTATTTAGTTTAAAAATTAGTTTACGAGTAGAAAAATGCTTCACTACAGATGAGGCTATTGTGTTTTTCTGAACATGTGTGTTTTTTTTCCGAACTTTCTGAGGGAGGTGGGGGTAACTATTTAGTTTAAAAATTAGTTTACGACTAGAAAAATGCTTCACTACAGATAAGGCTATTGTGTTTTTCTGAACTTTCTGAGAGAGATGGGGGGTAACTTTTTAGTTCTGAGGGAGGAGGGGGTAACTATTTAGTTTAAAAATTAGTTTACGACTAGAAAAATGCTTCACTACAGATGAGGCTATTGTGTTTTTCTGAACATGTGTGTTTTTTTCCGAACTTTCTGAGGAGGGAGGGGGTAACTATTTAGTTTAAAAATTAGTTTACGACTAGAAAAATGCTTCACTACAGATGAGGCTATTGTGTTTTTCTGAACATGTGTGTTTTTTTTCCGAACTTTCTGAGGGAGGAGGGGGTAACTATTTAGTTTAAAAATTAGTTTACGACTAGAAAAATGCTTCACTACAGATGAGGCTATTGTGTTTTTCTGAACATGTGTGTTTTTTTTCCGAACTTTCTGAGGGAGGAGGGGGTAACTATTTAGTTTAAAAATTAGTTTACGACTAGAAAAATGCTTCACTACAGATGAGGCTATTGTGTTTTTCTGAACATGTGTGTTTTTTTTCCGAACTTTCTGAGGAGGGAGGGGTAACTATTTAGTTTAAAAATTAGTTTACGACTAGAAAAATGCTTCACTACAGATGAGGCTATTGTGTTTTTCTGAACATGTGTGTTTTTTTCTGAACTTTCTGAGGGAGGTGGGGGTAACTATTTAGTTTAAAAATTAGTTTACGAGTAGAAAAATGCTTCACTACAGATGAGGCTATTGTGTTTTTCTGAACATGTGTGTTTTTTTTCCGAACTTTCTGAGGGAGGTGGGGGGTAACTATTTAGTTTAAAAATTAGTTTACGAGTAGAAAAATGCTTCACTACAGATGAGGCTATTGTGTTTTTCTGAACATGTGTGTTTTTTTTCCGAACTTTCTGAGGGAGGAGGGGGTAACTATTTAGTTTAAAAATTAGTTTACGAGTAGAAAAATGCTTCACTACAGATGAGGCTATTGTGTTTTTCTGAACATGTGTGTTTTTTTCCGAACTTTCTGAGGGAGGTGGGGGTAACTATTTAGTTTAAAAATTAGTTTACGAGTAGAAAAATGCTTCACTACAGATGAGGCTATTGTGTTTTTCTGAAACATGTGTGTTTTTTTTCCGAACTTTCTGAGGGAGGTGGGGGTAACTATTTAGTTTAAAAATTAGTTTACGAGTAGAAAAATGCTTCACTACAGATGAGGCTATTGTGTTTTTCTGAACATGTGTGTTTTTTTTCCGAACTTTCTGAGGGAGGTGGGGGTAACTATTTAGTTTAAAAATTAGTTTACGAGTAGAAAAATGCTTCACTACAGATGAGGCTATTGTGTTTTCTGAACATGTGTGTTTTTTTCCGAACTTTCTGAGGGAGGTGGGGGTAACTATTTAGTTTAAAAAATTAGTTTACGAGTAGAAAAATGCTTCACTACAGATGAGGCTATTGTGTTTTTCTGAACATGTGTGTTTTTTTTCCGAACTTTCTGAGGAGGGAGGGGGTAACTATTTAGTTTAAAAATTAGTTTACGAGTAGAAAAATGCTTCACTACAGATGAGGCTATTGTGTTTTTTTGAACATGTGTGTTTTTTTTCCGAACTTTCTGAGGGAGGAGGGGGTAACTATTTAGTTTAAAAATTAGTTTACGACTAGAAAAATGCTTCACTACAGATAAGGCTATTGTGTTTTTCTGAACTTTCTGAGAGAGATGGGGGGTAACTTTTTAGTTCTGAGGGAGGAGGGGGTAACTATTTAGTTTAAAAATTAGTTTACGAGTAGAAAAATGCTTCACTACAGATAAGGCTATTGTGTTTTTTTCTGAACTTTCTGAGGAGGGAGGGGGTAACTATTTAGTTTAAAAATTAGTTTACGAGTAGAAAAATGCTTCACTACAGATAAGGCTATTGTGTTTTTCTGAACATGTGTGTTTTTTTTTCGAACTTTCTGAGGGAGGAGGGGGGTAACTATTTAGTTTAAAAATTAGTTTACGACTAGAAAAATGCTTCACTACAGATAAGGCTATTGTGTTTTTTGAACTTTCTGAGAGAGGTGGGGGGTAACTTTTTAGTTCTGAGGGAGGAGGGGGTAACTATTTAGTTTAAAAATTAGTTTACGAGTAGAAAAATGCTTCACTACAGATAAGGCTATTGTGTTTTTCTGAACATGTGTGTTTTTTTTTCGAACTTTCTGAGGGAGGTGGGGGTAACTATTTAGTTTAAAAATTAGTTTACGACTAGAAAAATGCTTCACTACAGATAAGGCTATTGTGTTTTTCTGAACTTTCTGAGAGAGATGGGGGGTAACTTTTTAGTTCTGAGGGAGGAGGGGGTAACTATTTAGTTTAAAAATTAGTTTACGAGTAGAAAAATGCTTCACTACAGATAAGGCTATTGTGTTTTTTTCTGAACTTTCTGAGGAGGGAGGGGGTAACTATTTAGTTTAAAAATTAGTTTACGAGTAGAAAAATGCTTCACTACAGATAAGGCTATTGTGTTTTTCTGAACATGTGTGTTTTTTTTCGAACTTCTGAGGGAGGTGGGGGTAACTATTTAGTTTAAAAATTAGTTTACGACTAGAAAAATGCTTCACTACAGATAAGGCTATTGTGTTTTTCTGAACTTTCTGAGAGAGGTGGGGGGTAACTTTTTAGTTCTGAGGGAGGAGGGGGTAACTATTTAGTTTAAAAATTAGTTTATCAGACACATGGGATAACATTGTTCTATAAGCGGTTCATAATAAAAAAAATAGTTTGGGACAAGAAAAAAAACCCTAAAATAATGTCGTGAAATCATTTTCAACACTCAGAGCAGGGGGGTGTTGGGATTGAATCATAGAGAAACAACGAATTTACTTTTTTTTTAAATGTCACTCAAAGACGTTTCATTCTTTTCACTGACTTGAAATTGCATACAAACGAGCCAATCAGATGTTACAATCCTTTTGTTTGCTCAGAATTCAACAAAACAACGACGGTTAGGCTACTTTATTTTGCATGTTATTTCTAAAGCCAATTAAGATGAAGAAATGTATTCAAAGTCAAGGCTATAAGAAAAAAGTTCTGGATATTTTTTATCAGTTTGTAGTTTACGCAATAATATCAATATCAGTAACGATTCTATTTGAACTTTCTCCAAGTTGATCAAATTTGTCTCTAAACGGTTCATGATAAAAAATGTTTGGGACAAGAAAAAAAAAATCTAAAATAATGTCGTGAAATCATTTTCAACACTCAGAGCAGGGGGGTATTTCATTAAAGAAATTATGAAAAAATTGTAACTAAGTAGCAAATTCTTTCTTGATTTCACCTGTTGGATAAACAAAAAGACATTTCGTTCAAGAAATTATGACAAAATTCTAAGTAAGTAACAAACTCTTTATTGTTTTCACGAGTTAGATATACGATGTAGAAATTTAATTCAAGAAATTATGAAAAAATTCTCAGTAAGTAACAATTTCTTTCTTGAAGTCAACTCTTGGATACACAATACGGAAATTTCATTCAAGAAATTATGAAAATATTTGTAAGTAAGTAACAAACTCTTTATTGATTTCACCTCTTGGATATACAGTACAGATACTTCATTCAAGAAATTATGAAAAAACGCAAGTAAGTAACTTTTTTTTCTCTTTATCACAAACAATTTTCACTTAGCTACACGATGTAGAAATTTAATTCAAGAAATTATGAAAAAATTCTCAGTAAGTAACAATTTCTTTCTTGAAGTCAACTCTTGGATACACAATACGGAAATTTCATTCAAGAAATTATGAAAATATTTGTAAGTAAGTAACAAACTCTTTATTGATTTCACCTCTTGAATATACAGCACAGATACTTCATTCAAGAAACGTGATATAAACACGTTTTGAAACTACATGCTATTTGCATGCCTTTCCTTGGTACCTTTCCAAACGAGCGGGAATTCCCCACTGGTTCCTACACATTGCAAAAAAGTGAGCAGTACGAAAACTCCACGTTTCAACCAGACCGGTTTTTTAGACAACACACCCACGGAGATGACACACACATAGAGACGAGACACGTACAGACACGAAACACAAACAGAGTCAAGTCACCTCTTGGATACACAATACAGAAATTTCATTAAAGAAATTATGAAAAAATTGTAAGTAAGTAGCAAATTCTTTCTTGAACTCACCTGCTGGATAAACAAAGACATTTCGTTCAAGAAATTATGACAAAATTCTAAGTAAGTAAAAAACTCTTTATTGTTTACACGACTTAGATACACGATGTAGAAATTTAATTCAAGAAATTATGAAAAAATTCTCAGTAAGTAACAATTTCTTTCTTGAAGTCAACTCTTGGATACACAATACGGAAATTTCATTCAAGAGATTATGAAAATATTTGTAAGTAAGTATCAAACTCTTTATTGATTTCACCTCTTGGATATACAGTACAGATACTTCATTCAAGAAATTATGAAAAAATCGCAAGTAAGTAACAAACTCTCTATTGTTTTCACCCCTTGGATATACAATACGGAAATTTCATTCAATAAATTATGAAAAAATTGTAAGCAAGTAACAAACTCTTTCCTGAAGTCACCTCTTGGATACGCAATACACAATATGGAAATATCATTTAAGAAATTATGAAAAAATTCTAACCAAGTAACAAACTCTTTCCTGAAGTCACCTCTTGGATACACAATACAGAAATTTCATTAAAGAAATTATGAAAAAATTTTAAAAGTGAGCAGTACGAAAACTCCACGTTTTCAACCAGACTGGTTTTTTAGACAACACACCCACGGAGATGACACACATATAGAGACGAGACACGCGCAGACACGACACACAAACAGAGTCACGTTTTGAAACTACATGCTATTTGCATGCCTTTCCTTGGCACCTTTCCAAACGAGCGGGGATTCCCCACTGGTTCCTACACATTGCAAAAAAGTGAGCAGTACGAAAACTCCACGTTTTCAACCAGACTGGTTTTTTAGACAACACACCCACAGAGATGACACACACATAGCGACGAGACGCGCACAGACACGACACACAAACAGAGTCAAGTAACAAACTCTTTCCTGAAGTCACCTCTTGGATACACAATGCAGAAACTTCATTTAAGAAATTATGAAAAAATTCTCAGTAAGTAACAAATTCTTTCTTGAAGTCACCTCTTGGATACACAATACAGAAATTTCATTAAAGAAATTATGAAAAAATTTTAAAAGTGAGCAGTACGAAAACTCCACGTTTTCAACCAAACTGGTTTTTTAGACAACACACCCACGGATATGACACACGCATAGAGACGAGACACGCACAGACACGACACACAAACAGAGTCACGTTTTGAAACTACATGCTATTTGCATGCCTTTCCTTGGCACCTTTCCAAACGAGCGGGGATTCCCCACTGGTTCCTACACATTGCAAAAAAGTGAGCAGTACGGAAAACTCCACGTTTTCAACCAGACTGGTTTTTTAGACAACACACCCACAGAGATGACACACACATAAAGACGAGACACGCACAGACACGACACACAAACAGAGTCAAGTAAATTGTTACTTACTGAGAATTGTTTCATAATTTCTTGAATTGAACTTCTACATCGTGTATCTAAGTCGTGAAAACAATAAAGAGTTTGTTACTTACTTATAATTTTGTCATAATTTCTTGAACGAAATGTCTTTTTGTTTATCCAGCAGGTGAGTTCAAGAAAGAATTTGCTACTTACTTACAATTTTTTCATAATTTCTTTAATGAAATTTCTGTATTGTGTGTCCAAGAGGTGACTTGACTCTGTTTGTGTGTCGTGTCTGTACGTGTCTCGTCTCTATGTGTGTGTCATCTCCGTGGGTGTGTTGTCTAAAAAACCAGTCTGGTTGAAAACGTGGAGTTTTCGTACTGCTCACTTTTTTGCAATGTGTAGGAACCAGTGGGGAATCCCGCTCGTTTGGAAAGGTACCAAGGAAAGGCATGCAAATAGCATGTAGTTTCAAAACGTGTTTATCACGTTTCTTGATGAAGCATCTGTACTGTATTTCAAGAGGTGAAATCAATAAAGAGCTTGTTACTTACTTACAAATTTTTCATAATTTCTTGAATGAAATTTCGTATTGTGTATCAAAGAGTTGATCAAGAAAGAAATTGTGACCTACTGAGATTTTTTTCATAATTTCTTGAATTAAATTTCTACGTCGTGTAGCTAAGTGAAAATTGTTTGTGATAAAGAGAAAAAAAGTTACTGACTTGCGTTTTTTCATAATTTCTTGAATGAAGTATCTGTACTGTATATCCAAGAGGTGAAATCAATAAAGAGTTTGCTACTTACTTACAAATATTGTCATAATTTCTTGAATGAAATTTCCGTATTGTGTATCCAAGAGTTGACTTCAAGAAAGAAATTGTTACTTACTGAGAATTTTTTCATAATTTCTTGAATTAAATTTCTACATCGTATATCTAACTCGTGAAAACAATAAAGAGTTTGTTACTTACTTAGAATTTTGTCATAATTTCTTGAACGAAATGTCTTTTTGTTTATCCAACAGGTGAATTCAAGAAAGAATTTGCTACTTAGTTACAATTTTTTCATAATTTCTTTAATGAAATACCCCCCTGCTCTGAGTGTTGAAAATGATTTCACAACATTATTTAAGGTTTTTTTTCTTGTTCCAAACATTTTTTATCATGAACCGTTTAGAGACAAATTTGATCAACTTGGAGAAAGTTCAAATAGAATCGTTACTGATATTGATATTATTGCGTAAACTACAAACTGATAAAAAATATCCAGAACTTTTTTTTTCTTATAGCCTTGACTTTGAATACATTTCTTCATCTTAATTGGCTTTAGAAATAACATGCAAAATAAAGTAGCCTAACCGTCGTTGCTTTGTTGAATTCTGAGCAAACAAAAGGATTGTAACATCTGATTGGCTCGTTTGTATGCAATTTCAAGTCAGTGAAAAGAATGAAACGTCTTTGAGTGACATTTAAAAAAAAGTAAATTCGTTGTTTCTCTATGATTCAATCCCAACACCCCCCTGTTCTGAGTGTTGAAAATGATTTCACGACATTATTTTAAGGTTTTTTTTCTTGTCCCAAACTATTTTTTTTATTATGAACCGTTTATAGAACAATGTTATCCCATGTGTCTGACAATAGATGTATGCGAATTCCTTTTCTTACATCTCCAATGTTTTAATAGACATTCTAAACGTTTGATATGCTAGCTTACTCTAAAAATAATGAACACGTAACAATGTAATGCATAATATACTTTTAATGAAATAACGCCATGTAGAATATTAATACAAAAATATATTATGATACATTATTAATATCAATGATCAACTTTGGACATTTTGAATCTGTTCCATAAAATAGTTCACCATGTTCTCTCTTGATATTGTAGCTATTGTCTTCTTTTAACTCGTAATCGGTAGAATAATCATTATTCCATTTTGAGTCATACACAATATTTACTGGTGTGTCACCGACAGGTTCAATATACGTTTCATCTTTGCTATTATTTGATTCATCGACTGTTTGATTAATGGTAGTAACGTTTGCTGGCACTTTGTTTTTCATCAATTCATCTTGATATTCCATAGTGATATTTTCTGACAATGCCCTTTTTATTTTTCTGGCAATTTCACTGTCTATTATTACATTATTTTTACACAGGTAACAGTTTCGGCACGTAGCCAAGATATGGTTTATGATATTCGTAGAAGAGTAGGCCTTTCTTTTATTGACCTTCCGTTGAATGCTAATACCTAAAAGATGACGATTAGATGTATCAGTAGGTAATGTGTTACCTGCAACAGTAGCAAGGAGTTGTCCTCTATCATCAACGATTATCTTTATGTTGGCATTCTCTTTGAGTGCAATCATCTCCGGAGATCTCAATCTCGCATATCCACCATTTGTACAATGGAATCTTTTCGGTATTCCAAAGAAATTTAACTCCTTACTGTCATGACAATGCATGCATACATTTCCAATAGTGCTACCACTTGTACTTGTTTCATAGTTTAAATACTTCTCCTTGTTGGCATTCAATGCTACAATAACATTGTCATGTGAACACACTTTATTAAAAGTGTTCCATCTTCACTTTTTTTTAAAGATATGACTTATGTGTTTATCGTTCCACTGCGTAAAAAATACTAATTTAATGCATGCAATAAACTAGGTAGTGTCGATAACCGCCCATAGAGTGCCAGTGGGAAAGCCGCATCGTGTCTCTGAGAAATCATAGAGTACAATTGTTAGAACCGTAAGCATATTTTGTCATTTTAAGATACATACAAAAAAAAATAAAAAAATAAAGTTGAATAATTTCGAAGTTTAAAAAAAAGTATGTTTTTATAAAAAAAAAATATTGAATTAGAATCATCAGTCTCATCATTATGAGTATCCAAAACTGGACTTAAGTTCCACATTTGAACTAGAGAATTGTATTTTCCATAATTTTCTTACATGAAAGTTCAATGAAATTTCGGTATTGTGTATTCAAGAGGTGAAGAAACTTTTTTATAATTTAATTTTTGATTGCGGGGAGCTGGGCACGGTTGAAGTTGTTTTCACGTAAAAATACCATCCCCCCCTCTTCCATGGAAAATTCCCCCTCCCCCCTCAAGACAATCCCATTCCTGTCGACTTTTGGAGGGTGTTTCTCCATTTTTTTCGATAATCAGACAATTTTCTCAAACTCATAGCTTTTGACTGACAACACTAACGTTAATGAGTCCTAAATCTTTTGGAAACAGCCTCTATTTTCTGTCCGTTTTTAAGTTTTGATGTTGCTCCTTACTTTCAGTTGAAGAAACTTTTTTTTATAATTTAATTTCTGATCGCGGGGGGTTGGGCACTGTTGAAGTTGTTTTCACGTAAAAATCTATTTTCTGTCCGTTTTTAAGTTTTGATGTTGCTCCTTACTTTCAGTTGAAGAAACTTTTTTATAATCTTATTTCTGATCGTGGGGGGCTGGGCACGATTGAAGTTGTTTTCATGTAAAAATACGTGAAGCATTTTTCTACTCGTAAACTAATTTCTTAAACTAAATAGTTACCCCCGCCCTCCTCCCTCAGAAAGTTCAGAAAAAAAAACACAATAGCCTTATCTGTAGTGAAGCATTTTTCTACTCGTAAACTAATTTCTTAAACTAAATAGTTACCCTCTCCTCCCTCAGAAAGTTCAGAACAAAAAACACACAATAGCCTTATCTGTAGTGAAGCATTTTTATAATCGTAAACTAATTTCTTAAACTAAATAGTTACCCCGCCCTCCTCCCTCAGAAAGTTCAGAAAAAAAACACACAATAGCCTTATCTGTAGTGAAGCATTTTTCTACTCGTAAACTAATTTCTTAAACTAAATAGTTACCCTCCTCCTCCCTCAGAAAGTTCAGAAAAACACAATAGCCTTATCTGTAGTGAAACATTTTTCTACTCGTAAACTAATTTCTTAAACTAAATAGTTACCCCCGCCCTCCTCCCTCAGAAAGTTCAGAAAAAAACACACAATAGCCTTATCTGTAGTGAAGCATTTTTATACTCGTAAACTAATTTCTTAAACTAAATAGTTACCCTCCTCCTCCCTCAGAAAGTTCAGAAAAAAACACAATAGCCTTATCTGTAGTGAAGCATTTTTCTACTCGTAAACTAATTTCTTAAACTAAATAGTTACCCCCGCCCTCCTCCCTCAGAAAGTTCAGAAAAAAACACACAATAGCCTTATCTGTAGTGAAGCATTTTTATAATCGTAAACTAATTTTTAAACTAAATAGTTACCCCCTCCTCCCTCAGAAAGTTCAGAAAAACACAATAGCCTTATCTGTAGTGAAACATTTTTCTACTCGTAAACTAATTTTTTAAACTAAATAGTTACCCCCCTCCTCCCTCAGAAAGTTCAGAAAAACACAATAGCCTTATCTGTAGTGAAGCATTTTTCTACTCGTAAACTAATTTTTAAACTAAAAAGTTACCTCCCACCTCTCTCAGAAGGTTCAGAAAAAAAACACAATAGCCTTATCTGTAGTGAAGCATTTTTCTCTAACATTTTAAACTAAATAGTTACCCCCCCACCTCCCTCAGAAAGTTCAGAAAAAAAAACACAATAGCCTTATCTGTAGTGAAGCATTTTTCTACTCGTAAACTAATTTTTAAACTAAATAGTTACCCCCTCCTCCCTCAGAACTAAAAAGTTACCCCCCCACCTCTCTCAGAAAGTTCAGAAAAATACAATAGCCTTATCTGTAGTGAAGCATTTTTCTACTCGTAGACTAATTTTTAAACTAAATAGTTACCCCCTCCTCCCTCAGAAAGTTCGGAAAAAAACACACATGTTCAGAAAAACACAATAGCCTTATCTGTAGTGAAGCATTTTTCTACTCGTAGAACTAATTTTTAAACTAAATAGTTACCCCCTCCTCCCTCAGAAAGTTCGGAAAAAAACACACATGTTCAGAAAAACACAATAGCCTTTTCTGTAGTGAAGTATTTTTCTACTCGTAAACTAATTTCTTAAACTAAATAGTTACCATCGCCATCCCCCCTCAGAAAGTTCAGAAAAACACACTAGCCTTATCTGTAGTGAAACATTTTTCTACTCGTAAACTAATTTTTTAAACTAAATAGTTACCCCCTCCTCCCTCAGAAAGTTCAGAAAAACACAATAGTCTTATCTGTAGTGAAGCATTTTTCTACTCGTAAACTAATTTTTAAACTAAAAAGCTACCCCCCACCTCTCTCAGAAAGTTCAGAAAAACACAATAGCCCTATCTGTAGTGAAGCATTTTTCTACTCGTAAACTAATTTCTTAAACTAAATAGTTACCCCCACCCACCTCCCTCAGAAAGTTCAGAAAAAAACACACATGTTCAGAAAAACACAATAGCCTTATCTGTAGTGAAGCATTTTTCTACTCGTAAACTAATTTTTAAACTAAAAAGTTACCCCCCACCTCTCTCAGAAAGTTCAGAAAAACACAATAGCCTTATCTGTAGTGAAGCATTTTTCTACTCGTAAACTAATTTTTAAACTAAAAAGCTACCCCCCACCTCTCTCAGAAAGTTCAGAAAAACACAATAGCCTTATCTGTAGTGAAGCATTTTTCTACTCGTAAACTAATTTCTTAAACTAAATAGTTACCCCCACCCACCTCCCTCAGAAAGTTCAGAAAAAAACACACATGTTCAGAAAAACACAATAGCCTTATCTGTAGTGAAGCATTTTTCTACTCGTAAACTAATTTTTAAACTAAAAAGTTACCCCCCACCTCTCTCAGAAAGTTCAGAAAAACACAATAGCCTTATCTGTAGTGAAGCATTTTTCTACTCGTAAACTAATTTCTTAAACTAAATAGTTACCCCACCCACCTCCCTCAGAAAGTTCAGAAAAAACACACATGTTCAGAAAACACAATAGCCTTATCTGCAGTGAAGCATTTTTCTACTCGTAAACTAATTTTTAAACTAAAAAGTTACCCCCCACCTCTCTCAGAAAGTTCAGAAAAACACAATAGCCTTATCTGTAGTGAAGCATTTTTCTACTCGTAAACTAATTTTTAAACTAAAAGTTACCCCCCACCTCTCTCAGAAAGTTCAGAAAAACACAATAGCCCTATCTGTAGTGAAGCATTTTTCTACTCGTAAACTAATTTCTTAAACTAAATAGTTACCCCACCCACCTCCTCAGAAAGTTCAGAAAAAACACACATGTTCAGAAAAACACAATAGCCTTATCTGTAGTGAAGCATTTTTCTACTCGTAAACTAATTTTTAAACTAAAAAGTTACCCCCACCTCTCTCAGAAAGTTCAGAAAAACACAATAGCCTTATCTGTAGTGAAGCATTTTTCTACTCGTAAACTAATTTCTTAAACTAAATAGTTACCCCCACCCACCTCCCTCAGAAAGTTCAGAAAAAAACACATGTCAGAAAAACCAATAGCCTTATCTGTAGTGAAGCATTTTTCTACTCGTAAACTAATTTCTTAAACTAAATAGTTACCCCCCACCTCTCTCAGAAAGTTCAGAAAAACACAATAGCCTTATCTGTAGTGAAGCATTTTTCTACTCGTAAACTAATTTCTTAAACTAAATAGTTACCATCGCCATCCCCCCTCAGAAGTTTCAGAAAAACACACTAGCCTTATCTGTAGTGAAGCATTTTTCTACTCGTAAACTAATTTTTAAACTAAAAAGTTACCCCCCACCTCTCTCAGAAAGTTCAGAAAAACACAATAGCCTTATCTGTAGTGAAGCATTTTTATACTCGTAAACTAATTTCTTAAACTAAATAGTTACCCCCACCCTCCTCCCTCAGAAAGTTCAGAAAAAAAACACAATAGCCTTACCTGTAGTGAAGCATTTTTCTACTCGTAAACTAATTTTTAAACTAAATAGTTACCCCCTCCTCCCTCAGAAAGTTCAGAAAAACACAATAGCCTTATCTGTAGTGAAGCATCTTTTCTACTCGTAAACTAATTTTTAAACTAAATAGTTACCCCCTCCTCCCTCAGAACTAAAAAGTTACCCCCCACCTCTCTCAGAAAGTTCAGAAAAACACAATAGCCTTATCTGTAGTGAAGCTCTTTTCTACTCGTAAACTAATTTTTAAACTAAATAGTTACCCCCTCCTCCCTCAGAACTAATAGTTACCCCCTCCTCCCTCAGAAAGTTCAGAAAAAACACAATAGCCTTATCTGTAGTGAAGCTCTTTTCTACTCGTAAACTAATTTTTAAACTAAATAGTTACCCCCTCCTCCCTCAGAACTAAATAGTTACCCCCTCCTCCCTCAGAAAGTTCAGAAAAAACACTTTCACTTAACTACGACTAAGTTTGTTAAATGTGAGCTAAAATCCAAATTAATACAAAAACTTAAAATTTTCTCCCCAAGAAAATATTTGAATATGATTTGGTTTTCTGACGAGAATTAGACAAATCTATGTCTTAATCATCAACCTTTTGTTTCTTAACCAACGCAATACCTTCACGCAAATACCTTTTCGCAAAAAATTCGCAAATAGAGTTATTTTTACGTCACAATTTTCAACTTAAAACCATTCTAATTATAGCATCTCATTCCTCATACTTTAATTACCCGTTACGCTTTCTTAACCATCGGAAGTTTAACCCACGTAAATTAAGTTATAGACAATACTGGTTTAGAAAAACTGGAATAAAATAATTGATTATATTGGCAGCTAAAAAAGACACACCGGTTTTTCTGGCACGGATTTACCATAAAAAAAAACAAACATGTATATCACGAAATAGACTACCGTTCGTAGTAATAGGTGACTGACCCTTGGTAAGCCAATGTACCGGTTAGACTACACTGTATATTCATACCTCAGGCTTGTGTAAGTACATGTATATTTTCAATATATAGATACATTACTACTACTGGCAGAGCTTTTATGCGCGCCAAGACTGTAGTAGCCAAATAATACTGAGGTGTGATTCTACTGTAGATTATTTATATACAGTGATCTTGATGGAGAATCTTATCGACTTTTTCCACTCTTATCTTAAAGTAATACTACGGAGGATTTGTCCTACTGTTAGGCAAATAACTAATTTTAAATTACAAATCGAGGTAATCGCTGAATGTTTGCTCAGGATCAACTGCAACAAATCCACTAGTATGAGGAAAGTTTTTATTGTTTTAAAAAATAAAGTTGTGAGACAGAGTCAAACTTTAGCGTAAAGAGCGAGGCGTTGAGGAGGGGACAGTCTCTTTCATATACAGAATAATTTCTGTTCGTTTTAAGTTTTAATGTCGCTCCTTACTTTCAGTTTAAAAAACTTGTTTTTTTTTATTTAATTTTTGAACGTTTTTGAATAAATGCAGGTTTTGATCTTGGCTCACCGTACATGAATAATTAAAACAAAATTTTCATATTAATTTACTTTTATTTAGTTAAATGGCTTTCTCGAAACTTGTTTAATTTTATTTACGAACGTTTTTATTAGTAATAAATATACGTAACTTACGAATTAACTTACGTAACAAACTTCTATATTCATATATTTTTAATACATTTATTAGGGGGTTCATCCCCTAGTCAATACCTTGCTCTTTAAGCGAAAGTTCAAATCTTGTTCCAATTCTTTAGAAATGACCGCTTAATCACAAAGGCCGTTAATTAGAATAAATAGCTCTTATGAAAGTACTAAAAATCTTTGGCTTAAAGAGCGAGGCATTGACTACGGGGTGAACCCAATTATATATGTAATATTTTCTGTTCGTTTAAAGTTTCGATGTTGCTGCTGTTGCAGTTGAAATACTTGTTTTTTTATATTAAATTTATGATCTTTTTTTAAATAATGCTGGGAAGTCCGGCGTCCCCTTCATAGCAATGTCCCTTCCCCCATGAAAACTTCCTTCATGGAAAGACTCCTCCCACATAACCCCTGACCCCCCCCCCTCCCCCCCACTACCAGGAAAAATCTCCCCTGAAAACGTCTGTATACTTCCAAATAACCAATATTATATGTTAACATTGGGTAAAGTTCATAACTTTCAGCCCTCCCCCCGGGAAGTTCGGGGGATTAAGTCATTCTAAAAGACATACTTATAATATTTTCGAACATGCTGAACAAAATGGCTATCTCAAAATTTTGATCAGGTGACTTTGGGAAAAAAATGAGCGTGGGAGGGGGCCTAGTTGCCCTCCATTTTTTTTTGGTCACTTAAAAAGGGCACTAGAACTTTCAATTTCCATTCCAATGAGCCCTTTCACGATATTCTAGGACAACTGGTTCGATACGATCACCCCTGGGGAAAAAAAAACAAAAAACAAACAAACAAATAAACACGCACCCGTGATGTTTCTTCTGGCAAAAAATGCAAAATTCCACATTTTTGTAGATGGGAGCTTGAAACCTCTACAGTAGGGTTCTCTGATACGCGGAATATGATGGTGTGATTTTCATTAAGGTTCTATGACTTTTAGGGGGTCTTTCCCCCCTTTTTCGAAAATCAGCCAAATTTTCTCAGACGCCTAACTTTTGATGGAAAGGATTAAACTTGATGAAACTTATATATTTGAAATCAGCATTAAAATACAATTCTTTTGATGTATCTATTTGTATCAAAATACCGTTTTCTAGAGTTTCGGTTACCATTGAGCCGGGTCGCTCCTTACTTACAGTTCGTTACCACGAACTGTTTGATACTAAACTTAATAAAATTTATATATTTAGAATCAGCATTATAAACACATTCTTTTGATACATTTATTGACATCAAAATTACGTTTTTAAAAGTTTCGATTACTATTGAGCCGTATAGCTTGTTTTTTTATTGTTTTTTTATTACGTATATGTTATTACGTATATGAGGGGGTTCTGCCCTTAGTCAATACCACGCTCTTTACGTTAAAAGTTAAAAAAAAATTTGATTCACAAACCCCTGAATCACAAAGGCCGTTTAATTAGAATAGATAGCTCTTTTGAAAGCACTAAAAAAAAACTGTAGCGTAAAGAGCGAGGTATTACTTGGGGAGAACCCCCTCACATACGTTATAATTTCTGTTCGTTTTAAGTTCTAATATTCCTTCTTACATTTCAGTTGAAAAACTTGTTTTTTTTTTATTTAATTTCTGATCGTTTTTTAAATAATGCTTGGAAATCCGGCGCCCCCTTCATAGAAATGTCCCTTACCCCAAAGAAACATCCTCCACGGAAATATTCTCCAGAGTAACTCCCTCCTCTAGCCCCCCCTCCAGAAAAAATCCTTCCTGAAAATGGTTGTATACTTCCCAATAACCAATAAATAATGCTGGCAAGTCCGGCGCCCCCTTCATGGCGATTTCCCTTCCCCCATGAAAACTTCCTTCATGAACAGATCCTCCAACATAACCCCCGACCCACCCTTCCCTCCCACTAGCAGAAAAAAAACCTCCTGAAAACTTCTGTATACTTCCGAATAACCAATACTATATGTTAACATTGGGTAAAGTTCATATCTTTTAGCCCTCCCTCTGGGTACTTCGGGGGATTAAGTCATCCCAAAAGACATATTTATCATATTTTCGACCATGCTGAACAAAATGGCTATCTCAAAATTTTGATCGGGTGACTTTGGTAAAAAAATAAGCGTGGGAGGGGGCCTAGTTGCCCTCCATTTTTTTTGGTCACTTAAAAAGGGCACTAGAACTTTTAATTTCCGTTCCAATGAGCCCTCCCACGATATTCTAGGACCACTGGGTCGATACGATCACCCTGGGAAAAAAAAAAAAACAAACAAACAAACAAACAAACAAACAAATAAACACGCATCCGTGATCTTTCTTCTGGCAAAAAATGCAAAAATCCACATTTTTGTAGATAGGAGCTTGAAACCTCTACAGTAGGGTTCTCTGATACGCTGAATATGATGGTGTGATTTTCATTAAGGTTCTATAACTTTTAGGGGGTCTTTCCCCCTTTTTTTGAAAATCAGCCAAATTTTCTCCGGCGCGTAACTTTTGATGGGTAGCTCTAAACTTGATGAAAGTTATATATTTGAAATCAGCATTGAAATCTGATTCTTTTGATATATCTATTGGTATCAAAAACCCGTTTTCTAGAGTTTCGGTTACCATTGAGCCGGGTCGCTCCTTACTTATCTAGTAAAGAACGAACCATTGCCCATAGAAGCCAAAAGCTGAAAACGCGTTTTGGGAACACATGCCTGGTGAGAAAAATTGTCATCTAACACTGATTCAGGAATGGTGAATTTTATTTCGGTTCATCTTAAAAGTAAAATCTTATTGAGAAAATAGATTTATGGTAATTTCGAAAAAAAGCCCGAGACCACTAAAAAATGGTGTCAAATCGAAATAAAAATACATCATTGGAATCATCGTAGTTGAAAACTTTGAATTAGGGATTTACAGTCCCCAACCTTGAACAGTAAGGAAAATCACTTTTTTGCATTGGTAGTACTGATATGTCTCCTTTTTTTTCCAGGGCTTGCCGGTTACCAAAATATCATAGAGAGATCCCCAATGGCTTATTTAAAAGCTATTTCTCATATCTACGTGCTTTTTAAAATTTTTTGCCATCCGCAAATGGTATATGGCACTAAAAATGGCACTTCGTGTGCCATTTCTCAAGGGGTGGCCCTAGCGCCCCTCCCCATATGCGCAAATATATAGCCTACACTATATATTTTCTATCTTAAGAAAACAATTCTTACTTCATAATAGAATAATTGTAGTTAATAATTTTCGCATGCAGTCCCACTGTACTTTACCCCCCCCCCCCCATACATGCGAATATATAGCCCACATTATACATTTTCAATCTATTTTCTGAATTCGTTTCAGTTGTTTTAACTTGTGTAAATTCAATCAAATGCGACGAAACAAAAACTAGAAAAACAAGTTATGGGTGGTAGAATGCACTTAAAATATATAATTTGGGCCATATATTTGCATATTAGGGGGAGGGGGGTAAAGTACATCAAGGCTGCATGCAAAATGTGTTAACTATGATTTTTCTGCATATTATGAAGTAAGAATTGATTCTTAACATGTTTCCCTCTCTCCAGTTAGTTCTCTAGGCAAATTCCGAAACTTTAATCAGCTCAATGTTTTATAGTAACTAATTACAAATGTATTTGCTGAATAAGGCCAATAACTATGCTTTTGGTGATAACATGCCATAGTCCTTGAGAAAAGGGGCTCTAAGTTACGCAATTATGGTCTTAATAAAGTCAATAGATAAAGTTCTGTTGTCGGCCGCCATAGTTCAGTTGCTAAAGTGTTAGACTTTGAGTCACAATGTCGAGAGTCCAATTCTTGGTCCGGAATTTTTTTTTCTTTCTTTTTTTTGGTACTTGTTAAATATTCGAAACCCACTCAAGAAGTGAAGTACGGGTAATCCCAATGAAATATATCGAGATATGATGAAAATATAATACTGTAGAAACAAAATTATGGAAACTATGACAAAGAAAATTATGGAAATCGGCAGGTACCAACAGAAATGTAACCATATATAATGGTCTACTGATGTCCCTTTAAACACGAACTTCTAAAAGACCCGTTTAAGCTGACAGGGGTAAGGACAATCTGGCAAAATAAAAATAAATATCCAAGGACGAAGCATGGTGTGGACACATTTGATCAAATGTGCAGCACTCTGAGCTGTTACACGGGAGACCCAAAAGTGGCCTCTTTGCATTATGTAGGGCACGCTGAACGCGATATCCATAAACACCTTTGTCATCTACTGTAAGAACAAGAGCCGCTTAGGTGAAAAACCTGTAAATCAAAAAGTGTTCTTAATGAGAGTTTACCATGTTACCCCCCCCCCCCCCCCAGTTAAAGCACCTTTAAAAAGGCCACATTTGCCGCTCCAAATCAGTGAGGTGTGAAATAATTCATTTGACTCCCGTTTCAACCGAATGTCCCACTTGACTTCCAAGACGAGTGAACCATTGAATATCCCCTTCTCAGATTGATCGCGAATCGTTGACCGCTTGCAAGGCTTGCAGGAGCCAAGACCACATTGCAGATATCTATGTAAAATTTACGAGTTGATTTTTTCGTTGTTATTTTTTTTTTTCAATGCTGAAATAGAAGAATGTTTCGATGCAAAATTTGACTTCCTATCCCTAATGGTCACGGAGATATAGGCTTCGATAGACGTATCCCGTCAAATTGACCGACCCTAGTATTAACTTAACTCAATAAGCAGCCTAGTATTTGAGGAAATTTCGTCATATGCCAGATAAATCCCTTATAATATACCAGACAAAGCCAATTTAAAAAAAAAACGAAAATAGAAAACTTCTGCATAAAATATAGGGCTTAATCTAATCCCAGTAGGGGAGAGAGGATGAAATGCATTTGTGACGGCAATGTGTATAATAATTTGAAATGTTGGCAGGCCTGTTCAATTAAGAATCGAATGGTAAATTCCTGCTTTCCCCATCTGATTTCGGCCTTACAGTGTAAATTTACCCGTTGGTCCCCAAGTCTCCAATTAATTGCCTTTCTCTCCTTCCAAACCTGCCACAAAGCAAACTGGGCCAGTATCCTTTGAAAGTGCCTAGCGCATGCTCCTTGTGAGTTGTGAACCCCTGAACAGAGACACAGTTGAAAAGTTGATCATTCGATCCACCCTATTTTTCTCCAATTTCGAACCTTCAACACAGATAAGAAATAAGACACATTTCAATGAAATGTTAACTATCTGAATGAAATGATTTCATTTGGTTGTAGTTTAGATAATACATCAGTAGCAGAATCATTAAACAGACAATTTTTTTCAGTTGGATTGTAGCAGTTGAAAGACAAGTTCTCCCTACTCAAGCTGTGGTAACTAAAGTAAGTAAATTTTGTTTTTGCGGGAAATAGGTTTTGAAATCTGCTAGGAAAGCTTCTGGAATCAAACATAATTGCATAACAAGCTTATAGATTACTAATTCTGGACTATAGGCTATAATAAGCAAATTCTCATATCATTAGATTCAGGTAGTTTCTATAAGGCTAATCAGATTTACAGTGCTACTTCTGGTACTTGCGTTTCAGAACCCCCCCCCCACTTCTTTGCAACAATTTAGGCTCTTACCACAGTTTAACGGCATATACGTTGTATTTCAGTTATTTTAAGTAATATACTTAAAATCATTTTTGGTACTTATGCATTACACGGCCCACCGCTATATACTGTATAAGGAAACCAGACACGAAACCTGCCAAACGGGTATTTGCAATGGAGAAATGGAATGCAAAGTGTGGCTTTCATTGCGTTTACAATACATAAACTGTTGTTTTTTGGGGTTTAGGGGGGGGGGGGAGGTACCTAGGTTAGGTTACGTATTTAATATATGGTATGCTTTACCCCCCATCCACCCCCCCCGTAATGTGCAAATATATAGCCCTAATTTGTTTCTAAACTATTATATATTCATGCTATTTAATTTTTTTATTAGTATTAACCAAACTTGACTTCTTTTGTGGGTCCGTATAAAGCACAAGTGCCGCATTTTGTAATAAGAATGGATTTTGCCCTAAAAAGTGTGTTAAAGGTCTAGATTATGGGCTATTGAGAAGGAAACATGCTAAGAAAACAATTCGGTACAATCACATTTTATGGGCCTCTAAAAAGTCAAGTTTGGTTAATGCTATTGAAATAAAATAAAACAGGAGGAATATATAATAGTTTAGAAACAAATTTGGGCTATATGTTTGCCCATTAGGGGGGAGGGTGGGGGGTAAAGTATTGCATATATGAAATTCGTAACCTAACCTAGGTACCTCCCCCCCTAAAATTCCAAAAAACCACAGTTTAATATCGTATACGCATTGAAAACCTTGTTATCATTGCCTGCTTTATAACAGTTAAGACGTCACAAAACGGGTTTTATCATTGCCAGTCTATAATGATTAAGTCGAGAGGCCCATAAAATGGGATTGTATCAACAATTCTTACTTCACAATATGCAGAATAATTATAGGATAGCTAACACATTTTGCATGTTGTTCTGCTATACTTTAGGTCTATCCCCAATCCCCAGATGTACAAATATATAGCAGAAATAAGACAGGCATATTTCCCATGTATTCTCCCAATGCGTTTCTTGTTTCAACCCGTGTACCCGTGAACTCGTAAAGTGAATCAACAGTGACGAAAAGAGAACTGGAAAAGAAGACTGACAAGTGGCAGAATGCATTGGAAATATATAATTCGAGCTCAATATTTGTAAAATGTTTAGGGAGGGGTTGGGAGTAAAGTATACAAGGGTGGGGCTGGGAGTAACAGTTTAGAAGGTGGGGGTATTAGTGAGGGTTTGGGAGTAAAGTATAGCGGGGTTGCATGCAAAATGTGCTAGCTACAATTCTATTGCATAGCCTATTACGAAGTAAGAATCGTTTTCTTAACATCTTTTCTTCTCAATCCAGAACTTACCCAACAATTTTCTTCAAAATCTAGGGGAGGGGGATAAAAAATCCGGAGGTTAGAACTAAAGACTTATTCGGAATTTACTTTTGTGATGTATTTTTAGTTGTCAGGTTACATTCCATATTTTGTTTTGTTTATTGCTACTCTGCAGCTGTAGCCTATGCCTAGAAATTTGTTGGTGTTGAGCAGGGGGGGGGGATGTTTTGTGAAATAAGTCAGAGATATGAAAATTTTGCTTGATGTTCTGGAAACCTTGAAAATCTTCTTCAGAAAAATAGTTACTTTTAGAACGCTAAAGAAATCGATGCGCGATTAAAATCCTAAAAATTATTGCGGTAGCCTACTTGTGTAGAATCCGATAAACACGCGAAAAGTCAAGTTTCGTTAATGCTAATGAAATAAAACAAAATAGGATGAAAATATAATAGTTTAGGAACAAATCTGGGCTATATATTTGCACATTAGGGGTGGGGTGGGGGGTAAAACATAGCATATATTCAATACGTAACCTAACCTAACCCAACCTAGGTACCTTTTATTCCCCCTAAACCCTAAAAAACTAAAGTTTAAATATAGCTCCAGGAGTGAGAAACCCTTTGTTAGCGTCTAGGCATTACCCGGTGAAATGACTATCTGATCTTCAATACAATTCTCGTGTGTTTTTTGGATTCTATATAAGTACCATTATCGCTTAGTGGGCAGTTCAATTTTAATATAGAAGAGTGCATGTTTTCTTTCTTGCTCTGCATGGCATCAAACTTATTTAAAACGTTAAACAGAAACCCATGTCGGTTCCAATGTTGGAATACTCAGCTAGTTCTATAATCCATTGCTGTTCTCAGTGCCTAAACATGTATTGTTTTGTAAAGCATGGATAATAAGGTTAGGTTTACGTATCTAATATATGCTGTTTTTTACCCCCACTCCCCTTAATGTGAAAATATTGGTACTTATGCATTATAAATAACCCACCGCTATCCACGAAAGAAGTCAAGTTTGGTTAATGCTAATGGAATAAAATAAAATAGGATGAAAATATGATAGTTTAGAAACAAATTTGGGCTATATATTTACACATTAGGGGGGGGGGGGGGGGGGGGTAAAGCATAGCATATATTAAATACGTAACCTAACCTAGGTACCTTCCCCCCCCCCTGAACCCCAAAAAAACAACAGTTTAAATATTGTAAACGCAATAGAACTGACGCTTTGCGATGCATTTATCTAGCAAATAACCGTTTGTCTGGTTTCCTTGTACAGTCTATAGCGGTGGGTTATTTATAATGCATAAGTACCCAAATATATAGCCCAAATTTGTTTCTAAACTATTTTATTTTCATCCTATTTTATTTTATTTCATTATCATTAACCAAACTTGACTTCTTTCGTGTATAGCGGTGGGTTAGATATAATGCACAAGTACCGATTTTTCTATTACAATGGATCTTTCAACATACAATGGATTTACAACATTCTTTATTACAATAGATTTTTCAACATAACATCCTTCAATTAAAATCACTTCTCCAGGTGATGCTTCCATTCTTTTAGAGTAAATTAATTAAAAAAAAACTTTTTCCACAAAATAAGTTTTTCAAAGAAAAGTAAAGAACTCCATTAAGCAAAAAATGAGCAAAAATAAAATCTACCAAGCGTGAAACTACCACAAATCAGCATTGATAAATAAATAAAACCCAAAAACGAACAGAAATTACAATAAATAACCGAGTCAAACTCAAAACGAGCAGAAATTAATATAAGTTGGGCGCAAAACCCCTATGCCTTCCCAAGGCCAGAACAAAATTTGCACTTTACTGAAAAAAATATAAATGCTTTTACTTTTATAACTTTAATAAATCATATAATATTAACATTTTGATTACTAAATATCAGTATATGTATATTAAACTGACAATGCACATTCATTTTTATTTTTTCAGTAAAGTGCAAATTTTGTTCTGGCCTTGGGAAGGTATAAAATCTTGCCAAACAAATAGATCCCCTCTGAAAATTTTCCCTGGACCATTCCATCGTAACATTTTCTCCATATGTAAAATTGTGCATTCAAAAAGAAAGAAAGACAAATAGAAAGATTTATGCAGAAGAATTTAGGTTAACTCTTCTCAAAAATTTTCTCCTAATTGAATATACCCTAGACAATCCTCCACCCCCTGCAAAAATCTCCATAACGAAAAACGTCCGTAAGTTTCCAATAACAGATACTATCTGTGAGCAATGGCCGCTCTTAATTTCATGTATTTCTATCATCTTGAAATAGTGCTTTTTAGAAATTATAGTGGACGTGACAGTTTTTTTTTTATTTAATTACCAATGGTATTTTTGGAAAAAACTTCTTCATTCATATTTTTGGCCATGCTCAGGAGTATAAACATGGAATTTATCAGTAAAAAATACCAATCCATGAGAAAGATATTGAGCATCGTCTAAGATGGGAAAATAGCATTAGATCAAACGATTCGCCTTAATCAAAGAGATTCGCCTTAAGCTCACACCAATAAACAATATATGTTTTTTCGAAGATTTTAACAGGTGGCTTGGTTAGAAGTATGTTGGAAAAATTTATTGGTTGAAGATTTTATGTTTCCTAAGTTAGGCCTACTTTTGTTACATATAATAATGAAGCTTATTTTAGAAGCTGTGATTTGACTCCAATTGTGTCTTTTTTATAATTAGGAACTTATGGTTGTAATGTTTTCCGAAATCCACTTTTCTTCTTTAAACTCTACCGTTTCATAATTCAAAAATTACATTAGAAAAAAATTTGCAAATGAGCTAATTTTAAAGTTTAGTATAAGTGTACAAAATTTCTTGTAATTCTGAAAAGGTTTGCTGTGAGCCGTGATGGATTGATATTGATTGACCCATATTTTGTTTTTATATGTGACAAGTGAAACCGTTCTTCGTTATAGCAATAGTAAATAAATAATTAATACTACAAATACTACTGCTAGCAACTCAATGCTGCAACAAGTCCCCTAAGGCCACCTGTTCTAGACGATGATGGTCTGTTTGATGCCTTTAACCATTGGCGTTAATTAGAGGGTATGGGAAAAACGTATTATATATGTAGAGGGGGAAGGGGGTTGAAGTTGGTCATTTTTATACGAAAGTGCCAAATTACCGCATTTTGACGAAAATACTCCAAAAAAGGAATTTTTAAAATATATCTCATGTCATCTCCTTTCATGTTATAGGGTTCAGGTTTGTCAAGTTTTTACCACTCAGCTGAGAAAACAATTGACGAATTTCCTTCTCGAAAGTTTTTCATACGAAAGTGCAAAATTAATTTATTTTGACGAAAATACTCCAAAAAATGCATTTTCAAAATATATCTCATGTCATTTACTTTTATGTTATAGGGTTCAGGTTTGTTAAGTTTTCACCACTCAACTGAGAAAACAATGGACGAATTTCCTTCACCTTTTATTGCACTCTTAAACAAGCTGGCAAATACAGACAGTTCCATAGTGACTATACGATGCAATGATGGCGATGTTAAAGCTAAGAAAAGCCTTTTAACAGCAGTAAGCAATGTTTTCAAATGTATGTTTGAATCTGACTTTATTGAGAAGAGAACAAACTTAGTTTTAGCTAACGATATTCATTTTGAAACAATGCAATTTATCATGCAATACTATGAAAATGGAACTGTTCATGGTTACCAAAAAGTTGACAAGGAAGGATTTGACTATATTGTTGATAAATACGATTTGTTTGGTATCAAAGATGACATTGCAGATAAACTAATTGCTGAATATAGACATGGCAGACATGTGGAATCCCTTGAAGCTTATTTTTCAATTTCCAACAGTTCGAAGTCAAAGATGGGAGCGCTAAAAGAACTCGCGTGTGTTGCTGTAGAAGGAAAAGCAGTTCCAAATTTTGTCAATTCATTTACTGTTGATGATTTTATGAAGTTCTCGAAAATGTGTTGTGATATGCTACATCAATCAAATGTGGATAATTGGGAAAGCTTTCTGAATATATTCTACCGTTGGACATCAGAGAATCCTGAAGAAAGATCTGTAGTATCCCTGGATATCTTATCACTGATTAACTTGGAAAATTTTCCAGTGTCCGAAGTTCTCACATTGTTTGAAAATTTAAAACTTGGAGAGGAATTTAAAACAATGAAGTTAGTCCTAGAGATATCTTTGAGGGCTTTATTGAAAGTTGAAAAATATGATAAGTATTTAAAATCGTCCTGGCCTAAAAGTAATTGTGGAACGTGCAAACATGTTGATATGCCACCGTATCATTGTTCATCAAAGTGCAAGGGAAGGCACAAAAGTAACAGGTGTATGAATGGCTATTCCTACTTTTGCCAGGGTGTCTTAGAGGGGTGCACATCTTTTAGGTATCTAAAAAGTGAAACAAATCTTAAAACAAATATTTTTGGGTACTCAATTTCAAAATAATACCTTTGTACTTTTATTTCCCCTTGTACTTTTGCTATTAATCATAATTTTTATTTTATTTGGATTCTTTTTATATATTTCTATGAACATTTTTCTAGTTCGAGCACCTCATCATTTTTCATCTGCACGGGATATCACGAATATATAGGATATCCCAAGACGAATTTCGTCCATCGATATCACAGGTCTATTCGGTACCTTGAAAGTGAAACAAAAATTTTTGGATGCTCAATTTCAAAGTAATTACCTTTGCGTGTGGCTTTATTTGGTTCGCTGCTAATCACACCTTTTGCCTTCTTTTGGTTCTTTTTATTTATTTCTATTACTATTTTTCTGGCTTACCAATTGCATGTCAATTGGTAGTGGGAGGATCTGGCTCCCCTTTAACAACTTGTTTTTTAAGGGCAATCTCATTGATAGAATTGAAAAAAGGACAAATTTGAAATTGATATAAAAGTAATGTACGATTTTATAAAATGTTTTTCAATGGCAATAAATCAGGTAGTAATGACCCCCCTAATTTGAAATTTCATAAATAAAGCCACAATTTAGTAAGAATAAATGAGAAAGGAATTGATTTAAACCACAATTGAAGCCTTTTAGCCTTTCCATCCCGGAAATGGCAACCAGAGTACACTTTTCGGGTGCTGTATGACACTTTATGATAGTATTATCATGCCAAATTTATAACAAGTGATTATAAAAAGCCCAAAAGTTGGTTTTTAAATTAGCCTAAGATCTTTCAAAGTCGTTGCCTGGGTCCTAGTTCAAGTGGGAACAATTGATTGGGGGTGCTCCAGTGCCCCCTGGTTTCTTGCTGCTTAAGTTTTGGGAAAGGAATTTTTTTAGTTCTTTTCATTAGAAAGCCCTGTTTTGGCGTTTTTTTATGAAAAAATTGGAAAAACAACCCACAGCACACTTTGTGGATGCCATAAGGCCCTTTATGATGGTGTTTTTATTAAATTGAATTCATGCTAAGCAATCAAGTATGAAATTTTGATTTTATATCTTATATAGTGTTTTCGACAATGATGATTCCAATGGTGTACTTTGTTTTGATCTAAAGCCATTATTGAGAGGTTTCTAGCTCTTTTTCAAAATTTCTGTAAATTTGGTTTCAAAATAACATTTTACTATTAAGATTAATCGGCATAATAATTATCATACCGAAATAGCAATTTTTTTCACTTGACACTTTTTAAACAGTGCATTTTTAAACCTTTGGTTATTAAAGGTCGTGGTTCGATCTTAACTAGCTTGCACCTACTGCTGCAACCATGAAAGGCAGGAACATATGAAAAGGATACCGCTATTAAGTTCACGGTTGAAAATTTTTGGAAAAAAAAGGTGAATGCTGCAGTGAGCTCCGTGCATACTCAAACATCGTCTGCTGATTTTGACTGGAGTAATGCCGTAATTACCAAGGTTTTTAATAAATATTCAGCAACTGATTACCTTGTCAGTAACAAAAGAGACTGTGCCAAAGCAAAGTGGTATTTTCTACTATTTGATGCCCAAAATATCTAATTTTCCCCAAAGAGGGTCTAAATGCCAGGAAATTTCAATTATTCGATAGTCAATAGACTTTTCAAGGTCTAAAGCCTATACAAGAATTCTCCAGCCTCCCATTTTAAAATAATTGCTCTAGTATTCAGACTAAGACTATGAAATGATTTACTAGGCGATTTCAGCGCGATTTTTATCCCCTTTGTTACACCCACCGCTTTCACCTTCTTTTCGATGTCGTCCAACGGCTTATAAAGACTTTTCAAGGTCTTTCTTTGTCTTGTATTACTTAATTCTGCTACATCAAAATTTCATTCTTTGTAACACAGATTGATTAAACATGGAAGCATAAAGCGTTTTTTTTCTGTTTTTTTTTTTTTTAGAATTGGATGCTTTATATATTAGCTAGCATAATGCTAGGCCCTAAATGAATGTTCAGTGAGATTATAAAAAGCAGGGTCATCTGTCTCTCCACAGAGGAGTGACTTACAAAAATACGTTGCATCAGGCATGTACGCAGGAATTTGTTTCGGGGGGGGGCAAATCCTTCAAACCCATTATTCTGTGAGAAAAATCAGAAAATTATGGGAAAATGAAAAAAATCATGAGATTTCGAGGGGAGGGGCCCGGGCCCGGAGGCCCCCCCATGCGTACGTCCCTGCGTTGCCTATTGATTTAACTCTAAAATAAAGCTAAATCTCTCAAATATCTACATATTTAATGGTAGCATTGGTAGTAGCAGCACTAGTAGCTGTTGTGAAGTCAGTATAAGTAGTAATTTCAATATTCCTCAGTAGTCGTTCTTAAGGTAAAAGGTAGATACTGTAGGAGTAATTACTTTGGTTGTTGTTGTAGCATTAGCTATCAGAGTAGTAGTAAGATTGTGATAATGAGTAAATTTAGCCTGCAACACCATTTGATATATTGGGATTCTCACTTAACCAGTGGTGGTTCTAGTCTATCTTGTACCCGGGATAAAATCCTGACATATGCCTCCCCCCTGTCTCCCAAAAAACTTCATACCAAATTTTAACAAGCCTTACATTTATTAACAAAATATTGATTTATGAAAAAAAAAATCATTTAGGCCTGTTCAAATCTGACTTTTCTTACTTTACATCGGAAAATTAAAATCTCAGATTCAATTTGCTTATACTTACCTTTTACTTTAATTGCGCCTTCTACTTTGTTTTAATAGAAACACAATTTCAAAATTACAAACGATTATAAATATTAGACTTTTTTGTAAATATTGTGCCACAACAACACAAATAACTATGTAATTAGTAATGTTGATGAGGAAATTAGAGTCTAAACAACAATCAAGTAGTAATTCTATGCTGAGATCAGGTTTGATAAGTTAAAGTGCCAAATGTTGAGAGTTTAAATTTTGATTCAAAAGACGATTGTCCAATAGTTCCATTAAATACAATATAAATTAACAGTTTTTTTCAAAGGATTTAACTTAAAATGGGTTCTTAACAATTATTTTAGCTATGTTGAAAGATGATTTGACGTTAAAATTCAATATAATTAGAGTTTCGTATAGTATAAACATAGTCACTTGAAAAGCGATATGACTATTTTCTGTATTCTGTGCATTTTATATATGTTTTGGTTATATATTTGGGATGTTTGAATAAAATACCTAAGTAATTGGTTACTTGTGATGCAAGAACTTTATCTGAGACAACCATTCTTCTTGGTAAAGATGGCAGGATAGAGAATTTTCATAATAGTATGTTTCAATACACCAAATTGAAATACTGCAATAACTACTAAAAATTCATTGCAGCACCAAGCTTGCCTTATGGCAGCACATCTCTGATTGTTCTTTCTCTGGCTCACACTGTTAGAGCTAGAAGGTCGAAGGGACTCCCTTTAATTTAGCCCTTGCTTTCTTTTGAGTGGTTTTGTCCCATTTGGGAGCGTCTTCTTCTGTCTTTTGCCGGCAAAGGGTGTCATATTCATCTTAAACCTTCTTTCATAATAATGGTAGATGTTTGAGATCGGACCACTTTTTTAAAAGCTTACTGTTCAATTTCCCGCACCATAATGTTGTTTTACTTGCCGTCTATAAATATGACCTACGATTCGATGTGAACTATGTCATCTCTGTAATTCTGTATAAGCTGGTACATAGAAATAAACTCTATACATAACTATGAGCATTTTAGCTTGATATGACGTCGTATAGAATTCTACAGAGATTATAAAATGGAATGGTTCCAAAATTACAGTATTTCTTCTTAATTTAATTTAGTTTAATCAAGACTAGTTAATAAATAACACGTAAAAGAAGTATTTCTTGCAAAATTTATTTTATAATTTAGTATATAAAAATATTTTTTAATAAAACGTACTTTTTATAAGAAAAAGGGTAGATTTTAAATGAGGCATTACAAATCTCGAGGATCTTACTGCAGATTCTTTTTTTTTCCTAGCACGATCCTTCCAATGGTATGCAACAATTTTAGATTACCAACATCTTTCAGATGGTTCAAAATTATTTCTAATTTGTTTCTAGAAATTTGTTTTCATGATATATTTACTATTAAGATAAACCAACATAATATTTCTTGGTCTGGAATCGCTTTTAAAATCTGTTTTTATTCAAAACAAGGTTTTAAACTTGTAATAGCTGTAAGACGGTTACGAAAAAGTGGAGAGTGCGTTTCTTTCATCATCTTGTAGTGCGACACTTGTAAATGCGTTCTAAGATTTAAATGGTCGTAGCCCCAAAGTTATAAATGATATAAAACTGATCATTGGTTTTTATTTCATTATTCCCGGTTTTTTTTTAAATTGTCAAAGCTCAGAGTCAAGAAAGAAGATAATAGGAAGGAAAAAATTCTGCGTCGTGTCGTGAGAACGAAAAAATCCCTTCATTAAACAGTTCATGGTAACGAACTGTAAGTACGGAGCGACGCGGTTCAATAGTAGCCGAAGCTCTAAAACACAGAATTTGTGTATCAGGAAATCTATCAAAAGAATCGGCTTAAGATGCTGATTCCAAATTAATAAAATCCATCAAGTTTAGTGTTACCCATCAAAAGCTACGAGTCTGAGAAAATTTGCCTGATTTTGGGAAAAGGGGGAAACACCCTCTAAAAGTCAAAGAATCTAAAGGAAAATCAGAGCATCACATTCCGCATGTTAAAAAACCTACAGTAGAAGTTTCAAGCTCCTGTATACGAAAATGGGCAATTTTGCATTTATTGACAGAAGAAAGATCAAGGATACGTATTTATTTTTTTTATTTTTTTTGTTTTTCCAGGAGTGATCTTATCAAACCAATGGTCTTAAAAGATCGGGAGAGGGTGCATTTGATTGGAAGTGGCGATTTCTAGTACCCTTTTTAAGTGACCAAAAAGATTAGCTGGCAACTAGCCCCCCCTCCTCTTAAGCCTCTTTTTTCACCAACGTCGTCCGATCAAAATTTTGAGATAGCTACTTTGTTCAGCGTAGTTGAAAGATCAAATAATTATAGCATTAGGGGTAACACGATCCCCTACAACAATTGGGGGAAAAGCCTGTAAATTATGAAATTTGCCAATTGTTTTCTGGGAAGCATAAAGACATTTGGGGGGGGGGGATTCCATGCAAAAAAATTTTCATAGGGAGGTAAATTTTCGGGGGAGAATTTTCCCTTTGAGGGATTCTCCAGAATTCTAATACGACATTCTTTTTATTAGTCTTCACTTTCTTTTTGCTGATTCAATTTTGCACGTGGAGATCTTCCGGAGGAATTGCCTAGCGAGTATTTTCAGCGAATTTGGATTTCCGGGAAAAATTTCCTCAGAATAGAGATTTCCGGAGTGATCGGAGAAACTATTAGAATTTTTTTTTTTTTTTAATTCCAATATTCACGGCGCCAGGTACTTCAAAGTATCTGATATGCTGATATTCATTTACCTCGTTCAATGGCCTCGAGGTTTTAAATGTCTATTGAACCTTCTTTTGAATGTGTCAACAGAGGGATTTGTAGGGATAATATCCCCAGGAAGATCGTTCCAGATAGAAGTGCAACGCCGGATGAAGCTGTTCCTCAAGTAATCGGTTTTCGGCGTATCCTCCTTTAGATAATTGGACCGAGGTGTGTGCCTTCGTGTCTGCCTTGTCGGCTGGACAGAGGGGGGCACAATTCGAGAGAGCTTCTCTGAGGGAGGCGAATTCATGTACTTGTAGATAACAGCCATCGACGCTACATCAAACCTTCCATTTAGAGGCTGGAGCGATTCTTGTGTAGAGGCGCAGCCCGCCCTATTTGCCCTATTCTGGATCTTCTGAAGTGGTGCCAACAGCGTTTTCGGAGCACCAGCACATAGGGGGCATCCATATTCAGCTATGGGTCTGATGCAAGACTTGTAGAGTTGGATGATCGAGCTTGATGGAAGAAGGTCTTTGCAGCGATGAGTAACTCCCAGCTTTCTTGCGCAGGAGGTTCTCACCCGATCAAGGTGGTTGTTCCAAGAGAGATTGGTGGAGAAATGAATCCCCAGTAGACGAAGCTCGTCGACTCTCTTTACAGCTTCATTCTTGAAGATGAAACTGGGGTGTTCATGTGGCACCTTTGATCGGGTAATTAGAAGCTCCTTTGTTTTCGATGCATTGAAATATATATATATATATATATATATATATATATATATATATATATATATATATATATATATATATATATATATATATTATATATATATATATATATATATATATATTATATATATATATATATATATATATATATATATATATATATATATATATATATATATATATATATATATATATATTTCTAAAACGTGTGTTAAAGCACCAAGAAAAGTTTAAATGAAATCTAATTGTTGGAATTTGTGCAGTGGAAATTTACACAGTCATATATACGATAAAAATTAGGAGTATGTTTTTTTTTGTTTTGCAGTAGCAGTCATCGAACTAAAAAAAAGTGTGTGAAAATCAGCAAAAACAAGCTAAAAGCACATGGCCCAAAGGCCGTATCCCGCCTTGACTTCCCCCTGAGAATCCTGTTCGATCCGTAAAAAAATAACGAAAATGTATAAAATAAAATTTTGGACATATTTTTAAAGCTTTTAAAAAACGAATAAATACCCCCTTCCCTAACAAAACTCAGGATAGGTCCTTGCATGACACCAAATAGTTTAAGAAGGAATAGCTTTTCATTAAAGATGTAGTTTTCTTTTGAATCATCAGAATATTAATTTTAATGTCTGGATTTTATGGGGGAAAAGTCTTATCGAATTGAACTAATTAGTTTTGGTTACTTGTTTTCGCGCCTCAACCTATAAACACTGACAAAATGTGGCATGTTAAAATAATAATAATTTTGCATTCACCAAACGAAAGATTTTACAAAATTGTGGTTTTAAGCCTGAAAAGACCTAAGATTGGTCCAAGGGGGGGGGGGAATATGTGCTTTCATATCTTTTGTACGTCAAATAAGCATGAAGGTAACCATGCTTTTAGAATGTGAATGAAGTACGTATGAACCTAAAAGAAAAAAATTCAGATATAAAAATCGAAAGAGAAAATTATTTCATCAGTAATATCGATAAAGAGAAATCAGAAAAATGTCACAAACATGTCACAAAATTTGTTGGGGAGTGTCCTGCTCAAAGGTATAATCTCCTGAACTTTAAAAGACGTGAAACAAAATGGCTAGAATTGTTTTACAGTGTGTCTCTACGAACATTGGGAAATTTCGGAAGCGTAGGATATGCTTTTTTATGCAGAATAGAAAAAAAAATCTGTAGAATTCTAGAATTCTACTAGGCCTAGAATTCTAGGCCTTTTGTTGATCTACAAAAGCACCCAAGTTAGGCAGATGAAATTTTTAGGAAAGACTGAGTAAAGAGACTGAGTAATCTTCCACGAGGGTATTGTAAAGCAGCAATCCCCACTGCTCCCCCCTCCAAAGGAAATGGAGCTTTGACAATCTTTGTGTTCCCTAAGTAAAGAACGATGTTGGCACAATGTATTATTTATTTTTTTTTTGTTTCCATACCCGGGCACTTCGTATCGAAGGAGTTGTCGTAGAAACTACAATAGGGCTCATTCGAGCCCTATATATATATATATATATATATATATATATATATATATATATATATATATATTATATATATATATATATATATATATATATTATATATATATATATATATATATATATATATATATATATATATATATATATATTATAATATATATATATATATATATATATATATATATATATATATATATATATATATATATATATATATATATATATATATATATATATATATATATATATATATAATATATATATATATATATATTATATATATATATATATATATATATATATATATACATATATATATATATATATATATATATATATTATATATATATATATATATATATTATATATATATATATATATACTACTACTACTACTACTAACAGCTCATCGCAGCACCAAGCCGCCTGAGGCCAACACAGCCACGCACGCTCCTCCTCCACCCCAATCTATTCAAAACCTCCCTTTTTACACTCGCCCACGAAGTTCCCATTTCCTTTAAATCTTTCTTTATGACGTCCTCCCACCCCAGACGGGGACGACCTGCTTTCTGTTTAGCCCTAGATGGTTGGCCGAATAGAATAATCTTAGGCAATCTGTCATCCTTCATCCGCACAACATGCCCTAACCACCTCAACCTTTCTTTCATTATAGACCTAGAAAGCGGTATTGAACCACATTTTTCGTATAGCCTATTGTTTGAAATTCGGTCAGTCAGCCGGGTACCCAGAACAATCCTTAAGCAATTTCTCTGGAAAACATCTAGCAAATCTTCATCCGCTTTTCGGAGCGTCCATGCTTCAGAGCCATATTTGACCACTGTCATCACTGTAGCTTCTAAGATTCTAATCTTGGTTTGCAGACTTATCTTCCTATTCTTCCAGACTTTATTTTAACTGTGAAAAAACACCCTGAGCCTTGGCTATTCTATTTTTAACATCTTCACTGCTCCCACCATCTTTGCTAATAATACTACCAAGGTAAGTGAAGCTGCCCACCTGATCAATCTTTTCATTACCCAACGTCACCTTTTCATCTTCACTTATTCCTAGCCTTAGTGACTTAGTCTTCCTAACATTAATTTTCAAACCAATACTAGCACCCTGAACTCGCAAAACCTCTAAAACTTCATTCATTTTGCTCACACTTTCATCTAGGATGCTTAAATCATCAGCATAATCCAAGTCCAGGAGACTTTTTCTCCCCATTTGATTCCGTGGTCTCCCATTGCCTTTCCTGTGCTCCTTAAAACAAAGTCCATCAAAATAATCCATATAAAGGGGGATAGAACACAACCCTGTTTAACTCCTGATTTAATACAAAACCAGCTGCTAACCTCATTTCCTACCTTAACCGCAGCAGTGTTATTCTCGTACATAGCACTAATCACTTTAATGTATTTATCTGGTATACCATACAAGGATAAAACCTTTACTAAAGCTCCTCTATCAACAGAATCGAACGCTTGCTCATAATCTATAAAACTGAGGACCAAAGGTGTTTGAAAACTTAGGCACTTCTCAATTATTAACCTAAGAGTGAAAATTTGGTCAACACATCCTCTACCTTTTCTAATACCGCACTGCTCTTCTCTTAAAACTTTGTCTACGGCATCTCTCAGTCTAAAAAGTATCATATTACTAAGCAATTTGCTACCTACAGAGACCAGACTAATGCCTCGATAATTACCACACTCACTTTTATCACCTTTCTTATAAAGTGGCTTAATTAAGGTTTTCCTAAAATCATTAGGTACTTCCCCTTTTTCAAAAATCATATTCATAATCTTCAATAACTTATTTCTAACCTCAGAGCCACCATATTTAAGAAACTCATTTACCACCCTATCAGCACCTGGAGCCTTATTAGTCTTTAATTCCTTTAGTACTGTTGCTAATTCCTCCTCACAAAATAAATCTTCCTTCACATCCAAGGTATCACAAACTTTTTCATTTTCCTCTATATTTTTTCCTGCAACTCTATCTCGGTTAAGCAAATTCTCAAAATGTTCGGCCCATCTCGCTTTAGCTTTTTCCTTATCGCTAATTGCCACCCCATTCCTATCTTTAACTGGGACAAGTCCGGATTGACTACTACCTCTCAATTTGTTAACGTGCCAGTACAATATTTTACTATTATGCCGTCTAGCTGCATCTTCTAAATCCTCGGCAATTTTATCCATGGCCTCCACTTCACACCTCCTTAGTTCATATTTCAATGCTTTCTCCACTTTCTTTACATTTCTTTTGTTTTCATGCGATCTATCACTCAGATAATTCTTGTACAAGTCCTTTCTTCTTTCTATTAAACATAAAGCTTTTTCACTAATATTCTTAGCTGCAGTTCTAGCTTTCTTCCCTAATACACCTTCAGCAACTTCACAAATTATTTTTCTAAAATTATTCCAACCATCTTCCACATTATCAAATTTTAAACTCTCAAGTTTAGTATTCAACTGTTCCTGGAAAGTTTCTCTCAAATTCTCATCCTGGAGTCTACTAACATCATAACTTCCTGGGAGGTAATTACCCTTCCGATATTTCAGCTTTAAATTAACCCTTGACACTACTAGATGGTGATCTTTACTTTTAACATCAATAACAGCACTCCTATATATATATATATATATATATATATATATATATATATATATATATATATTATATATATATATATATATATATATATATATATATATATATATATAATATATATATATATATTATATATATATATATATATATATATATATATATATATATTATATATATATATATATATATATATATATATATATATATATATATATATATATAGGAGTGCTGTTATTGATGTTAAAAGTAAAGATCACTAACGAAGAAACCGGTTTGTTCTCGATTTTTACACAGCGTAAACTTGAGTGAGTGGCCCATAATACACAAATACCAAATTTTCTTCCCCCAATGGAAAAAAATCAAATAAAGTTCTCAAATTTGGAAGGCCTTATTGTCCACGGGGGCGTATTTTCCGGGGGGGGGTATTTATCGGGGGCGGAATTTTTCACCCAGGAGGAGTATTTTCCTTGGGCATTTTACGCAGGGTAGGGGGGGGGGTAAATGCCGACCACCGTTCATTCGTAAAATAGAACTCCAAAGCAAAACACAGCACCGGCAAAATTAAAAAATAAATATTTATATGTTTTTCCTGAGGATGTACTAGGTTTTCCTTAGATGCGAAATTTGCAATTTCAATATGAACTGCAATATTTGCAAGTGAAATATGAGCATTAGCGAAATTAAAAAAAAATATACATTTTTTTTCAGTTATGCTTGGTTTTCATCAGACGCAAAATTTGCGATTTCATTATGAACTTTGCACTGAGCTGTGACATTTTCACCATCTTTGCGGAATTTAATAATGCGCACGTCGAATATACGCCCGAATTGGATTTATTTACTTTTTTCGGTGGAATATTGTCTTTTTGGGAAATTGCCTTTGGAAAAATGAATGTTATTTTCAAGAAAACCTGTTGTCAGAAATTGGATCAGTTGGAGACTACATCCAGTCTACTGGATGTAAAAATTTTCTTGGTTTGGATGGGAATTTTCCCCAAATCTACCGTGCATGCATTTAACTGGTTTAACTTTTGGTAAAGCTTAAGTTAGGGTTAAATGTGAGGATATCAGAGGACATTTTCATTAGAAAACTATTTTGGTGGAAACCCAATGGTGGTTCTGGGCTCTCTTGCACCCGGGGCAAAATCTTGATTAGCCCCCCCCCCTTCACCCCAAAAAATTCAGGCCGAATTCTAGCAAACTTTCATGTATTTAAAAAAAACTCTTTTCAATTTATTAATTAATACATAATTAATTTTCTGATTATTTTTTATCTATTATTTAAATTACTTAAATACTTAATTATCATGAATTATTTTTATTTAATCATTTTAAATCTTATTATATATCTAATTATCATGATTTTGTTTTCATTTTTTTAATTAATTTCTTGCTTATTAATTAATAATTTTTAAATTATTTTCATATATTAACTGCGCCCTCTACTTTATTTAGAAAAAAATAAAATTAAAAAAATTACAAAATGATTATAATCGTTATATAAATTTTAAACCCCTATAATTTCTACTCCTGGGACAAGTGCTCCCTCTGTCACTCCCCTAAAACCACCTCTGAGGAAACCATTGAGGGATTAGAATGTATTCAATGCTTGATTAGTTAATTATGAATAAATCTTGTATCATTTATTACAAAATGAAAACTAAGACTGCAATATAGAACTCTAAAAGCGAAACATATTTCAAACATATAGCTATATAACATATTTCAACATATTTCAAACATATTCAACAGCGAAACATATGTGCATATTTAAAAAACGATTTCGTTTGTTCCAAATTGTTTTCAAGGTTTCATTCTACACTTAAGGGCTGGGCACACGTAGCTGATTTCGGGAACTGATTTTGCAAATCAACGCCAATTTTAAAAGAAATCGGCGTCGATTTGAGCTTGAATAATTTTCTAGTTTTCGGCGCGATTTACAAAATCAGCAGCATTTACAAGATCATCACAATAAAATAGAGATACAAATAAAAAGTCAGCCAGAGATGTCTGTGGTGAAAGGCCCCGCTACTGAGCTGAGAACTAAACTGACAACTAAGCTGAAATCAATCATGCAACTATTAATAAACTCCAGTAGACTATTTGTGTCCATGATTTTTTGTTTTGAAAATTTTGCGCAATAAATTTTTCTTTCAACAAATTTTTCTTACCGCTATCGTTTGTCCACTGATGCTGAAACCGGTTCCCTAAATCAGCTACGTGTGGACGTGTGCCGAGCCCTTTAGTTTCTATTGAAAGCAAAGTTTGCAATCGCAATGCGAATTTCGCGTGCAACTGCGAAATTCACCATATTTACGAAATTTTAAAGCCCGCATACGAACTTACGACCAGCTTAGGTTTTTTTTTCTTTTAATTCTTGTAGTTTTTTTACTTATACACTTTCGATGAAATGTCCAATTTAGGAAAAATTTTGAACAATTTCGAAAATTTTGAAATTCCTCAAAAAATTTTGAGCAAGTCACCGAGTATGCAGGAACTCGTTGGCTCAGCGCTGACGGGTTTTTTAAGTAGCCATTTTGAACTTTTAAATCACGTAAAACAATTCCAGAAATATGTTATGTATATAATATATAATATAGTTTTATAACAGTTGTATACACAATATGGGTACTTTTGTATTATATGATACACACTCGAGAACTTGTATCGTGAAGACAAGACAATACCCGGTTGTCACGCTGTCTATACCAGACAATTACCTTCGACTCGTTGGGAACCTACATTATAGCTATATTTTAAATAAATATTAAGTTGGTATTTTGGTTAGGTTATTTTAGGTTACGTATTTAATATAATGCGCTTCTAGCGGCCCCCCTTCCATAATTCTTTGTGGTAGTTTCATAATTTTGTTATACCACAATATGTTATATAATAACTATGAAAGTATTTTTCAGCTTTCCCTTCAAAACATGTATCAATCAAATCTGACATAATTAATCTATTTAATACGTTTTGCTCAATTTTTTTTTTTTACTTATTTCGTTTAGTGCATTCAGAGTTAATATTGTTCTCTGACAAATTTGTATTAATTTATACGGAATATGTTTTATTTCTGCAATAATAACCAAACCAGGAAGTGTTAAAAGTATTTGACGGTTAGATTTCGTGATGATACAGGTAGGCCTAATTCTATCCTATTTAATAACAATCTACCGCAATTCGACAAATATATCAATTGTAAGCCAGTTATTCAACCAAGGAAATTCGAGAAATCGCATAACTGCGGATATAGGATAACAAATTGATAGTTTAATATGTATATATTTTTATATATGTACCGTGCGTTTATAACAATTCATAGAATCATCAACAAATCCTTTATTAGTAATATATATTAATAATTTTATGATCCAATTATAAAAACAAAACAAAACTGGATAAAAGGTGTAAAGGAAGGTGAAAGGCAATTATACAAAGAAAAAAAAGGACCTCCGCCAAGTCGTCCTCAGTGCTAAAAGAACCAAAAAAAAAAAAAAATCTACCCTTTCGAAGTGTACTTGACAAAAAGAGAACATATACTTTTGAGGAAAATTTACAATATGCAGCTAATTCATTTAGGTTTCTCATACATGATGGATTTCTCTGCATAGTTTCAATCAAGATGGCATTCTTTTTTGGGGAGTTTGTTTTCTATTTAAAAAATTATGTAAATTTTCATGTTCTAATTGCTTTTAATGAATAACATTACAATTTGTACATTTTGCCTATTTAGAACCAGCATAAACAATAAACTTTGTTGCATACTTTGTAATCGAAACCATTTCAGAGTTTCAGTTTCAATTGAAAAGGGTTACTCTTTGTTACTTGCCGTTTGTTTCTAAGAAATGTTTGCCCCAAGGCTCTTTTAACTATCAAGAAGGTCAACTGATCCCTCCTCCAAATCCCGTTTTTAGACTCAGTTTCATATTCGTAAAACAATACTTCGACAGTGATATCCTTCCCTTAAATCTTTCCATGGTTTAAAAGCAAATTTCCAAACCAACCTGTCTTATAGGCACGTTCCTACTTGTATTCCTTTGGAATACAAGTAGACATAAAACATCGACACCAGTGGAATACAAGTAGACATTAAACATTGCATACAAATAGAAAATGAAAATTTAACCGTTTAATCTATGTGAAAATCCAAACTCCTGGCAATACTTGCCCCTCCCTCCTAATAAATTTCCTGGTGATGTTCATGACGCCCCAACCCCATTTTTTACCCTCGGGACGTTTTTGAATGTGACCTTTTATGCTACATAGAAAAAGGTTGTCGCGATAGGAGGGGTGCCGCTTCAGCACCAGTATTAGACATTCCCGGGAATGAAGAAGGATTAGAAATCGACCTCTACTATTACAAATGCGCAAGCATGAGTCATTCATGTCTCTGAAACTGGAAACCCTAATATATAGTTTCGATATACCCAAAACGATGGTTATCTCATGACGGTCCAATCCCATTTCCTATCTCTATATCGGGACGTTTTTGAGTGTGACCTTTTATGCTACATAGAAAAAGGTTGTCGCGATAGGAGGGGTGCCGCTTCAGCACCAGTATTAGACATTCCCGGGAATGAAGAAGGATTAGAAATCGACCTCTACTATTACAAATGCGCCAGCATGAGTCATTTATGTCTCTGAAACTGGTAACCCCAATATATAGTTTTCGATATACCCAAAACGATTGGTTATCTCATGACGGTCCTACCCCATTTCTTATCTCTATGTCGGGAGGTTAGTAGTGTTTGAATGTTTGAATGTGACCCTTTATGCTACATAGAAAAATGTTGTTGCGATAGGAGGGGTGCCACTTCAGCACCAGTATTAGACATTCCCGGGAATGAAGAAGGATTAGAAATCGACCTCTACCATTACAAATGCGCCAGCATGAGTCATTCATGTCTCTGAAACTGGAAACCCTAATATATAGTTTTCGATATACCCAAAACGATTGGTTATCTCATGGCGGCCCAACCCCAATTCCTATCTCTATGTCGGGTAACCCCAAAATATAGTTTTCGATATACCCAAAACGATTGGTTATCTCATGACGGTCCTACCCCATTTCTTATCTCTATGTCGGGAGGTTTTTAAATGTGACCTTTTATGCTACATAGAAAAAGATTGTTGCGATAGGAGAGGTGCCACTTCAGCACCAGTATTAGACATTCCCACGAATGAAGAAGGATTAGAGATCGACCTCTACTATTACAAATGCGCCAGCATGAGTCATTCATGTCGCTGAAACTGGAAACCCAAATATACAGTTTTCGTGATACCCAAACCGATTGGCTGTTTCTGGATATTGATTTGATAGCCTTTCGGCAACCCTCGGCCAAAACCGTCGGCCCTTTTACGTCTCAAACCTTGGCCGTTTTACGTCACAAAATGACAAAAAATACTATTTTATGTTGGCACAACCTTTTCTGGTTATGAAAAAGGTCAGTAGAATAATAAATCTTCTTTTTAATGAGCATTCTTCTGATATTCTAGAGAATAGAAGATAGACAAATAGAAAACAGCAAATAGACACGCATCCATGACCATCCATGTCGAAAATAAATACGAAATTTCACATTTTTGTAGATAAGGGTATAAGACATCTACAATAGATTTCTCTTAAAAGATGAATTCAATTTCGTCAATATCACTCGCACTTTTTTGGTTGCTTTCCCTTTTTTTAAAAATTAGGCATATTTTCTCCAGCTCTTAACTTTCAATGGGTTACTTCAACTTAATTTAATATTAAACTTATAATATTTAGAGAATTACTTTTAAGGAATAAATTACTTCAAATTATATATTTGAAAAATTTAAAGGGTATATTGCTGCCAATGATCTTTTTCTGGAGTTTAGTCATTATTAGCACAAGTTACTCCTTACTCACAATTCGTTACCACCAATTGCCTAATATAAAAAGACATCAAACCCTTTACTTTCATTTAAACGTCAATAAAAACAAATTTCCTGGTGTCACCTTTTTTTTTGGTATTGCTCAAAATGTGCCAACAGACTCCCCCTCCTGGCAAGTTTCCAGGTATTGCTCAAGATCCCCCCCCCCTCCATCGGTCCACTTTTTGAGCAAGTAAGAATATGTATGTAACCTTACATATTACAAAAGAAAACAAATGTCTACAATAAGAAGATAGCTATAACCCCAAAACAACCCTATCCAGGCTTAGTTTAAATGAAGAGAAATTGGAGATTAATTCCTGCCTTCATCCCCCCCCCCCTCGCATCTCTCGGATCATTTTCTATATTTATTTGAAGAATTAAGGAGGGTTAGGAATTTTGGTTATTAAATTGCACTCCCTGAGACATCTGGTAGAGACATCATAGTGAGTTTCCGCTGCATAGTGAGGTATTGCTCACTCTGTGAAAGACATTTAAACTTTAGTTTTTTTGGGGTTGAAGGGGACAAAAAAGATACCTAGGTTATGTTAGGTTACGTATTTAATATACTCTTTGCTTTACCAGCGCCCCCGCCCCCTAATATACAAATATATAGGCCAAATTTGTTCATAAACTTTGAAATTTTCATTCTATTTTGTTTTATTTCATTAGGGTTAACGAAACTTCACTTCTCGTATGTGTACCAGATTCTCGAAAAGTACCAAAACCGTTTTCAAATTGTAAATATTATAAAGGTATAGCCTACGATTCACTATACGACTGAAGCTTCGAAGAATTGTTTTACAGTGTGTCCCTACGAACATTGGGAAATTTCGGAAGCGTAGGATATGTTTTTTTTGCAGAATAGAAAAAAAATCAGTAGAATTCTAGAATTCTACTAGGCCTAGAATTCTAGGCCTTTTGTTGATCTACAAAAGCACCCAAGTTAGGCAGATGAAATTTTTAGGAAAGACTGAGTAAAGAGACTGAGTAATCTTCCACGAGGGTATTGTAAAGCAGCAATCCCCACTGCTCCCCCTCCAAAGGAAATGGAGTGGTATTTTTTGTCATTTTGTGACGTAAAACAGCCAAGGTTTGAGACGTCAAAGGGCCAACGGTTTTGACCGAGGGTTGCCGAAAGGCTATCAAATCAATATCCAGAAACAACCAATCGGTTTGGGTATATCGAAAACTATATATTTGGGTTTCCAGTTTCAGCGACATGAATGACTCATGCTGGCGCATTTGTAATAGTAGAGGTCGATCTCTAATCCTTCTTCATTCGTGGGAATGTCTGGTGCTGATACTGGTGCTGAAGCGGCACCTCTCCTATCGCAACAACCTTTTTCTATGTAGCATAAAAGGTCACATTTAAAAACCTCCCGACATAGAGATAAGAAATGGGGTAGGACCGTCATGAGATAACCAATCGTTTTATATATATATACATATCGTT